>WNWK01014423.1:0-51328 GCA_009830355.1 Cherax destructor | reverse complement strand
TAGCAAGGTGATGGATGATGCCAGGACGACTGATGAATCATGCAAGGTGATGGATGATGCCAGGACGACTGATGAATCATGCAAGGTGATGGATGATGCCTGGACGACTGATGAATCTAGCAAGGTGATGGATGATGCCAGGACGACTGATGAATCTAGCAAGGTGATGGATGATGCCTGGACGACTGATGAATCTGCAAGGTGATGGATGATGCCAGGACGACTGATGAATCTAGCAAGGTGATGGATGATGCTGGACGACTGATGAATCATGCAAGGTGATGGATGATGCCAGGACGACTGATGAATCTAGCAAGGTGATGGATGATGCTGGACGACTGATGAATCTGCAAGGTGATGGATGATGCCAGGACGACTGATGAATCATGCAAGGTGATGGATGATGCCAGGACGACTGATGAATCATGCAAGGTGATGGATGCTGCAGGACGACTGATGAATCTGCAAGGTGATGATGATGCTGGACGACTGATGAATCATGCAAGGTGATGAGATGACTGCCAGGAACGACTGATGAATCTGCAAGGTGATGGATGCTGCAGGACGACTGATGAATCTGCAAGGTGATGGATGCTGCCAGGACGACTGATGAATCTGCAAGGTGATGGATGATGCCAGGACGACTGATGAATCTAGCAAGGTGATGGATGCTGCAGACGACTGATAATCATGCAAGGTGATGGATGATGCCAGGACGACTGATGAATCTAGCAAGGTGATGGATGCTAGGACGACTGATGAATCTAGCAAGGTGATGGATGATGCCAGGACGACTGATGAATCTAGCAAGGTGATGGATGCTGCCAGGACGACTGATGAATCTAGCAAGGTGATGGATGCTGCCAGGACGACTGATGAATCTTGCAAGGTGATGGATGCTGCCAGGACGACAATCATGCAAGGTGATAGATGATGCCAGGACGACTGATGAATCTAGCAAGGTGATGGATGTGCCAGGACGACTGATAGAATCTGCAAGGTGATGGATGATGCCAGGACGACTGAGATCTGCAAGGTGATGATGATGCAGAGACTGATGATCAGCAAGTGATGATGATGCCAGGACGACTGAAGAATCTAGCAAGGTGATGGATGCTGCCAGGACGACTGATGAATCTAGCAAGGTGATAGATGATGCTAGGACGACTGATGAATCTAGCAAGAGTGATGATGCTGCCAGGACGACTGATGAATCATGCAAGGTGATGGATGATGCCAGGACGACTGATGAATCTATGCAAGGTGATGGATGATGCAGACGACTGATGAATCATGCAAGGTGATGGATGATGCCAGGACGACTGATGAATCTAGCAAGGTGATGGATGATGCCAGGACGACTGATGAATCTTGCAAGGTGATGGATGCTGCCAGGACGACTGATGAATCATAGCAGGATGATGTGATGATGCGGACGACTGATGAATCTAGCAAGGTGATGGATGCTGCCAGGACGACTGATGAATCTAGCAAGGTGATGGATGATGCCAGGACGACTGATGAATCTTGCAAGGTGATGGATGCTGCCAGGACGACTGATGAATCTAGCAAGGTGATGGATGATGCCAGGACGACTGATGAATCTAGCAAGGTGATGATGATGCTGGACGACTGATGAATCTGCAAGGTGATGGATGATGCCGACGACGATGAATCTGCAAGGTGATGATGATGCCGGACGACTGATGAATCTGCAAGGTGATGATGATGCCAGGACGACTGATGAATCTGCAAGGTGATGATGATGCCAGGACGACTGATGAATCTGCAAGGTGATGGATGTCCAGGACGACTGATGAATCTAGCAAGGTGATGGATGTGCAGGACGACTGATGAATCTGCAAGTGATGATGATGCAGGACGCTGAAATCTGCAAGGTGATGGATGATGCGACGACTGACATGAATCACACAGGTGATGGATGCTGCCAGGACGACTGATGAATCTGCAAGGTGATGGATGATGCCAGGACGACTGATGAATCTGCAAGGTGATGGATGATGCTGGACGACTGATGCATGATGGATCTGCGAGCAGAACAGAGTGATGGATGATGCTGGACGACTGATGAATCTAGCAAGGTGATGGATGCTGCCAGGACGACTGATGAATCATGCAAGGTGATGGATGCTGCCAGGACGACTGATGAATCTAGCAAGGTGATGGATGATGCCAGGACGACTGATAATCTTGCAAGGATGATGATCCGGACGACAGAATCTGCAGTGATGATGTCCAGACGACTGATGAATCTAGCAAGGTGATGATGATGCCAGGACGACTGATGAATCTGCAAGGTGATGGATGTGCCAGGACGACTGATGAATCTGCAAGGTGATGGATGATGCCGGACGACTGATGAATCTGCAAGGTGATGATGATGCCAGGACGACTGATGAATCTGCAAGGTGATGATGATGCCAGGACGACTGATGAATCTGCAAGGTGATGATGATGCCGGACGACTGATGAATCTAGCAAGGTGATGATGATCCAGACGACTGATGAATCTAGCAAGGTGATGGATGATGCCAGGACGACTGATGAATCTGCAAGGTGATGGATGATGCCAGGACGACTGATGAATCTAGCAAGGTGATGGATGCTGCAGGACGACTGATGAATCTAGCAAGGTGATGGATGATGCTGGACGACTGATGAATCATGCAAGGTGATGGATGATGCCAGGACGACTGATGAAGCATACAAGGTGATGGATGATGCCAGGACGACTGATGAATCATGCAAGGTATGGATGATGCTGGACGACTGATGAATCTGCAAGGTGATGGATGCTGCCTGGACGACTGATGAATCTAGCAAGGTGATGGATGATGCTGGACGACTGATGAATCTTGCAAGGTGATGGATGCTGCCTGGACGACTGATGAATCATGCAAGGTGATGGATGCTGCCAGGACGACTGATGAATCTAGCAAGGTGATGGATGATGCTGGACGACTGATGAATCATGCAAGGTGATGGATGATGCCAGGACGACTGATGAATCCAGCAAGGTGATGGATGATGCTGGACGACTGATGAATCTAGCAAGGTGATGGATGCTGCCTGGACGACTTATGAAGCATGCAAGGTGATGGATGATGCCAGGACGACTGATGAATCCAGCAAGGTGATGGATGATGCTGGACGACTGATGAATCTAGCAAGGTGATGGATGCTGCCAGGACGACTGATGAATCATGCAAGGTGATGGATGATGCCTGGACGACTGATGAATCTTGCAAGGTGATGGATGATGCCTGGACGACTGATGAATCATGCAAGGTGATAGATGCTGCCAGGACGACTGTTGAATCTAGCAAGGTGATGGATGATGCCTGGACGACTGATGAATCTTGCAAGGTGATGGATGCTGCCTGGACGACTGATGAATCATGCAAGGTGATGGATGCTGCCAGGACGACTGATGAATCATGCAAGGTGATGGATGATGCCTGGACGACTGATGAATCTTGCAAGGTGATGGATGCTGCCAGGACGACTGATGAATCTAGCAAGGTGATGGATGCTGCCAGGACGACTGATGAATCATGCAAGGTGATGGATGATGCCAGGACGACTGATGAATCTTGCAAGGTGATGGATGATGCCTGGACGACTGATGAATCATGCAAATTGATGGATGATGCCTGGACGGCTGATGAATCATGCAAGGTAATGGATGATGCCAGGACGACTGATGATTCTAGCAAGGTTATGGATGATGCCAGGACGACAATCATGCAAGGTGATGGATGCTGCCAGGACGACTGATGAATCTAGCAAGGTGATGGATGATGCCAGGACGACTGATGAATCTAGCAAGGTGATGGATGATGCTGGACGACTGATGAATCTAGCAAGGTGATGGATGCTGCCAGGACGACTGATGAATCTAGCAAGGTGATGTATGATGCTGGACGACTGATGAATCATGCAAGGTGATGGATGATGCTGGACGACTGATGAATCATGCAAGGTGATGGATGATGCTGGACGACTGATGAGCAGATACATAATAATAATATTCACTCAAGTGTTATCAACAAGAAATACGAATATATTTGATATTTAATAGATATGTATGCATATATACATACGCAAAATAATGACTGAAAAATATAGTCAATTTCCAAAATATAGTGAATTTCCATTGGTTATTTTGCATTTTGTGATATCACCTGTTTACTTTGGTCTTATTACTTATATACCTATATGATATAAATTCTATAAAATGGAAGCGAATTTTGCTATAATGGCAGCCTCCCTACAGAGTCCAACCTCTCCTCATTTTATGGTATAATATTTGTGCCCATCGGTGAGCTGAGGTCACAGGCGGTGACCTCAGGCAGTGACCTCAGCTCACCTCATCGGTGAGCTGAGGTCACAAGCGGAAGTAGGTCATGGTGCCCGCATGACCATGGGTGAGTCAACTTAGTATCCTGTGCAAACTATGGGATCTTCATGAAAAAATGTATTATGCACATTTTAAAAAAGTATCGTATAGTTACTATAGTAGAAGCAATTAACTATTGCAATCAAGAAATTCCCCACAATAACACAATCAACTTTTTGACAGATGTTTCAGAGATCACATGTTGATTTATAAACATTACGAACATATGTCACATTAATCTCGGTGCAATCAATGCACCGAGATTAATGTTATAATTGTTATAATGTTATAATTGTTATAATTAATGTTATAATTGAAGATTCATTTTAGGTCGTAACCCGTTGCAGTCTTGCGACCAATTCCAGATGATCCATCATCTCCGCCTTTACTCAAAATTCCCTCTTGATCGAATGATTAGTCAAGTTTTGGTGCCCTCAGCTTGCAGACCTTCATAGCCATTACAACCGGGCTAATCAGGAACCTCCTACATTAATTAGCCTAGGTCCTTTTCGATAACTTAGTAAATGGGGTTTAAAGCCTATTGTCAACATGAGGGGTCTTTAATTCTTTCCATAATAACTCTACCATACACTTCACCTGGTACATAATAACTCTACCGTACACTTCACCTGGTACATAATAACTCTACCATACACTTCACCTGGTACATAATAACTCTACCATACACTTCACCTGGTACATAATAACTCTACCGTACACTTCACCTGGTACATAATAACTCTACCGTACACTTCACCTGGTACATAATAACTCTACCGTACACTTCACCTGGTACATAATAACTCTACCATACACTTCACCTGGTACATAATAACTCTACCGTACACTTCACCTGGTACATAATAACTCTACCGTACACTTCACCTGGTACATAATAACTCTACCATACACTTCACCTGGTACATAATAACTCTACCGTACACTTCACCTGGTACATAATAACTCTACCATACACTTCACCTGGTACATAATAACTCTGCCATACACTTCACCTGGTACATAATAACTCTGCCATACACTTCACCTGGTACATAATAACTCTGCCATACACTTCACCTGGTACATAATAACTCTGCCATACACTTCACCTGGTACATAATAACTCTACTATACACTTCACCTGGTACATAATAACTCTGCCATACACTTCACCTGGTACATAATAACTCTGCCATACACTTCACCTGGTACATAATAACTCTGCCATACACTTCACCTGGTACATAATAACTCTACCATACACTTCACCTGGTACATAATAACTCTACCATACACTTCACCTGGTACATAATAACTCTACTATACACTTCACCTGGTACATAATAACTCTGCCATACACTTCACCTGGTACATAATAACTCTGCCATACACTTCACCTGGTACATAATAACTCTGCCATACACTTCACCTGGTACATAATAACTCTACCATACACTTCACCTGGTACATAATAACTCTACCATACACTTCACCTGGTACATAATAACTCTACCATACACTTCACCTGGTACATAATAACTCTACCATACACTTCACCTGGTACATAATAACTCTACCATACACTTCACCTGGTACATAATAACTCTGCCATACACTTCACCTGGTACATAATAACTCTACCATACACTTCACCTGGTACATAATAACTCTACCATACACTTCACCTGGTACATAATAACTCTACCATACACTTCACCTGGTACATAATAACTCTACCATACACTTCACCTGGTACATAATAACTCTACCATACACTTCACCTGGTACATAATAACTCTACCATACACTTCACCTGGTACATAATAACTCTACCATACACTTCACCTGGTACATAATAACTCTACCATACACTTCACCTGGTACATAATAACTCTACCATACACTTCACCTGGTACATAATAACTCTACCATACACTTCACCTGGTACATAATAACTCTACCATACACTTCACCTGGTACATAATAACTCTACCATACACTTCACCTGGTACATAATAACTCTACCATACACTTCACCTGGTACTCTCAACAGCTTATAATTCTTACCGTCTCTTTCATCTTCAATTTTCTTATGCAAAGAAATTATACACGTTCTCTGCTAATCCCTAGCTACCTTACACTCTTTCATGCATATATTGAAGAAATGAACCAGCCACTCCAAAACTATATCCCCATCTATATCCCATGTAAACCATACCACGGGCGGGGTTCGAACCCCGTGGTCAGAGTCTCAAAACTCCAGACCGTCGTGTAAGCCACTAGGCCAGCTAGCTTCAATAAGATTCATCCAACTAGGTATATTTCTACACCATAGGAAGGTTAGCATAGGCACCACTGTGTCCACAAATGCAAGATTTTACAGACGAATCTCCCGCTAGCATGGCCGTGACGAACACTAGCTCAAGTCCCCTCAAATATACCTAGTTGGATTAATCTTGTTGAAGCTAGCTGGCCCAATGGCTTACGCGACGGTCTGGAGTTTTGAACCCCACCTGTGGTATGGTTTCGAACCGCACCCGTGGTATAGTTTCGAACCCCACCCGTGGTATGGTTTCGAACCCCACCCGTGGTAAGGTTTCGAACCCCACCCGTGGTATGGTTTCGAACCCCACCCGTGGTATGGTTTCGAACCCCACCCGTGGTATGGTTTCGAACCCCACCCGTGGTATGGTTTCGAACCCCACCCGTGGTATGGTTTCGAACCCCACCCGTGGTATGGTTTGTTTTCAATCGTGTCATTACGATTTCGTGAGTCATATCCCATGTATCCCAACTGTTTTAGAAGTTTCATTTACCCACTGCCTCACACACATCTGGCTCTACCTCACTCCTACAAGATGGTATACTTCCCTGCCCAATGTATGAAATCATGAAGTCACTGCCTCTCTTTCTTCATTACCACTCAACAACCCAATTGTACGTATATATATATATATATATATATATATATATATATATATATATATATATATATATATATATATATATATATATATATATATAACTTTATAATCATAAACTGATGATAAATTATGTAGATTTAACCCCAGGAAATGTTAAACACAAGTAGTTCCTGACGGTGGACTCGATATCCTCTGCGAGTACTCACGTTGGTCAGCAGTGAGGCAGGACTCGAGGTCAGGACACAGCCACCAGGTAGGTCTGGCGATGGGTGCCACGCTGGTGGTGGCCTCCTGCGCCAGGCGCTGCAGCAGTGGACCCATCAGTGAGTGTAACCTAGTCACCTCCAGGCTCAACTCCGTCACCTGCAGGAAAATAGTATTATATGTGGAATATTATGTAAATTAAACCCAGGATAACTACCTAGAGCTAGTGTGACTTACACTGGGATCCTTCTCTGAGATGTCTTGTTTCATCTTGCATAAAGTGACTTACTAAGAAATCTTCCTTAACGGGAAAACGGGATGCCTCTTTGTTGGTAAACGACTCTTGATCCATGGAATTTAAGTTACCCTTCTCTTCCGTGGATGACACCAATACCACCAATCCAACTACATTCATCTTTGCTAATATACAGGGTCTAAAGCCAGCAACAAACAACAAGATACCTTACATTCGTGGACTGCTTACAGAGTTAAATGCTATGTTTGCGGCTTTCACAGAGACCCACATAAGAGATCACTTGGACAATAAAATATGGATCCCGGGCTACAACCTATACAGGTGTGACAGAGTGAACAGGCAAAAAGGGGGGGTTGGCCTGTATATCACAGAGACACTTAAATGTTCAGAACTAATAAATGCCTCAAATGATGTAGTTGAAGTATTAGCAATAAAGGTCGAGAATCAAAACCTGGTCATCGTGGTTGTCTACAAGCCTCCGGATGCAACGTCCCAACATTTCCAGGAACAGCTTCTGAAAATTGACCACTGTCTGGAAAATCTTCCAGCTCCTGCCCCCAACATCTTGCTCCTGGGGGATTTCAACCTCAGGCACCTAAAATGGAGGAACATTGCAAACAATGTGGTAGCAGAGATAACACCAGGAGGCAGCTCAGATGAAAACTCACACACACATGAACTTTTAAATCTCTGCACCAAATTCACCTTAAACCAGCAAATAGTAGAGCCCACAAGATTTGAGGATACGCTGGACCTCATCTTCACCAACAATGATGATCTGATACGAAATGTCATCATATCAAAAACAATATACTCAGATCACAACATAATAGAGGTCCAGACATGCATGCGGGGAGCCCCAGATCAACAAAATGTGATCAGCCGTGAGGGAGCTTTCTCCAAATTCAACTTCAATAACAAAAACATAAAGTGGGACCAAGTAAACCAAGTCCTAAATGATATAAACTGGGAAGATTGCCTAAGCATCACGGATCCTAACCTATGTCTAGAACAAATTAACTCAGTGGCACTTGAGATTTGTTCAAGGCAAATTCCCTTAAGGAAAAGGAGGAGAAGATGCAAACTAGAGAGAGAGAGGCGCTCCCTATACAGGCGAAGGCAAAGAATAACGGAGCGGCTACAAGAGGCCAATATATATGAAATACGAAGGGAGACACTAGTCAGAGAAACAGCAAACATCGAATTAAAACTAAAGGAATCTTACAGGAATCAAGAAACGCGGGAAGAACTAAAAGCCATAAATGAAATTGAAAGAAACCCAAAGTATTTATTTTCTTATGCAAAATCAAAGTCGAGAATAACAACCAGTATTGGGCCCCTACTTAAACGGGATGGGTCCTACACAGATGACAGCAAGGAAATGAGTGAGTTACTTAAGTCCTAAATGAATTTTTTATGAGAGTGCCACAGAACTTGACAGACGCATGCCTATCTGACATCACCCTGACGCCAAATGACTTCGAAAAGGCAATAAATGACATGCCCATGCACTCCGCTCCAGGCCCAGGCCTGGGGTCGTCCCGCAGTTACTAAAAACAACAGACATAGCCCCACTCCACAAAGGCGGCAGTAAAGCAATAGCAAAGAACTACAGGCCAATAGCGCTAACGTCCCATATCATAAAAATCTTTGAAAGGGTTCTAAGAAGCAAGATCCCCACTCATCTTGATACCCATCAATTGCACAACCCAGGTCAGCATGGGTTTAGAGCAGGTCGCTCCTGTCTGTCCCAACTACTGGACCACTACGACAAGGTCCTGGATGCTCTAGAAGACAAACAGAATGCAGATGTTATATACACAGACTTTGCAAAAGCCTTTGACAAGTGTGACCATGGTGTAATAGCACACAAAATGCGGGATAAAGGAATAACAGGAAAAGTTGGTAGATGGATTTATAATTCCCTAACAAGTAGAACACAAAGAGTAGTAGTCAACAGAGTAAAGTCTGAGGCAGCTACTGTGAAAAGCTCTGTTCCACAAGGAACAGTACTCACTCCCATCCTGTTCCTCATCCTTATATCGGACATAGACAGGGATATAAGCCACAATGCCGTATCTTCCTTTGCAGATGACACCCGAATCTGTATGACAGTGTCCACCGTTGAAGACACTGCAAGACTCCAAGCAGACATAAACCAAATATTTAAATGGGCTGCAGAAAACAATATGAAGTTCAATGATGAGAAATTTCAAGTACTCAGATACGGAAAACGTGAGGAAATTAAAATCTCATCGGAGTACAAAACTAATTCCAACCACACAATAGAGCGAAAACTAATGTCAAAGACCTGGGAGTGATCATGTCAGAGGATATCACCTTCAAGGACCATAACACCGTAGCAATCGCATCTGCTAGAAAAATGACAGGATGGATAATGAGAACCTTCAAAACCATGGATGCCAAGCCCATGTTGACACTTTACAGATCGCTTGTTCTATCTAGGCTGGAATATTGCTGCACCTTTCAAGGCGGGTGAAATTGCTGACCTTGAAAATGTGCAGAGAACCTTCACGGCACACATAACTGCGATAAACCACCTCAATTACTGGGAACGCTTGAAGTTTCTAAACCTGTACTCCCTGGAACGCAGGCAGGAGAGATACATTATTATATACACGTGGAAAATTCTCGAGGGATTAGTACCAAACTTGCACACGAGAGTCACTCCCTACGAAAGCAAAACAATCGGCAGGCGATGTAACATCCCCCCAATGAAAAGCAGGGGTGCCACTAGCACGTTGAGGGACAACACAATAAGTGTCAGTGGCCCAAGATTGTTCAACTGCCTCCCAGCATACATCAGGGGGATTACCAACAAACCCCTGGCTGTCTTCAAGCAGGCACTGGACAGGCACCTAAAGTCGGTACCTGACCAGCCAGGCTGTGGTTCGTACGTTGGACTGCGTACGGCCAGCAGTAACAGCCTGGTTGATCAGGCTCTGGTCCAACATGAGGCCTGGTCACAGACCGGGCCGCAGGGGCGTTGACCCCTGGAATTCTCTCCAGGTAAACTCCATGTAACGCCCCGTACGTTGTAACCAGCTCTACCTGGAGCATATTACCTTTGTAACTTGGTCATGATTGTGACCAGATCTAGTTCATTACCTTTTGTAACTTGTTCACCTATCATAACTTTGGGGTCCAGTCCCTGGACCCATTATGTACCTCTGTAATCTTTTGACTACCACCCACACCATGGGTATAGGGTGCATAATAAAGATATTAAACTAAAACATAACTAACGTTATATAACCTTGACTGAGTTGGTACGTTATGGGGTTTAAAGCCTATCGACTACACTACAGTTATTAAGGATGTACGTAACCTTTTCACCTCCAGACAAGAATACTTAATCCCTAAAACAGCGATTAAATTCCCAGCATATACACGCTGAGAGAAATACACCTCTCGGTGTATACATCCTTTGTGGATTACGACTATTTTGACCAGCTAGGCTACAAACGAAAAAAAAATCTTGCATGAACTGGATTTAATATTACTTTAATGTTCACTGCCTGAGAGAACATAACATTACACCTAAAAGTTATTTGTAATTACATAAAAACATTGTATGTAATCAATCCAATAATATTATACAACAATTGGAATTCAGCCTGATGAACCCTGGGGTGGGCCAAGTATGGGATTGGGGTGGGCCAAGTATGGGATTCGTAGGAATTAGAGCGATGTTGGCCAGTATGAAGGAAACGAGTCGCTCTGTGTCGAGCTCTATACATGGTTCCGTATAGAGCTTTATCAAGTCTAGTATCACTGTGTAAAGCTGGTATCACTAGGTAGAGCTTTATCAAGTCTAGTATCACTGTGTAAAGCTTTATCAAGTCTAGTATCACTGTGTAAAACTTTATTAAGTATAGTAACACTGTATAGAGCTTTATCAAGTCTAGTACCACTGTATAGAGCTTTATCAAGTCTAGTACCACTGTGTAAAGCTTTATTAAGTCTGGTATCACTGTATAGAGCTTTATTAAGTCTGGTATCACTGTGTAGAGCGTTGTCAAGTCTAGTATCACTGTGTAGAGCTTTATCAAGTCTGGTATCACTGTGTAGAGCTTTATCAAGTCTGGTATCACTGTGTAGAGCTTTATCAAGTCTGGTATCACTGTGTAGAGCTTTACCAAGTTTGGTATCACTGTGTAGAGCTTTATCAAGTTAGGTTTTACTGTGCGTAGACCAGTATCAAGTCATGTCGGTCTATATAGAGCTTTTAAATTCATGTTTCATCCTTTATAGAGCTTTATGAAGTTACGTTTCACTGTGTATTGCTTTGTCAAATCATATTTCTTTGTATAGAGCTTTATAAGCCATGTTTCAATCTGCGTAAAGCTTTATCATGTCACATTTCGTTGTGTAGAGCTCTATCAAGTAATGTTTGGCTCTGGAGGTCTTTAAAGAGTCATTTTTCGCTCGGTGTAGAGTTTTATCATGTCATACCTTGATAAAGGTCAACACAGAACGAAACGTTGCCCCAATAAAACTGTTTTTTTTTCAAAACCTGTGAATATAAATAAGTAACTGATTCACAGTACTGAATATGAAGCTCCAGACGTTTCACTCCCTTCTAGAGCATTATCAAGTCGTAATAATGATCCTGGAGGAGCGAAACGTCCTGTTTCTTTCCCACATTGAGGGTTAGTTGTGAATTGTTGAAGCTACGGTATTGTGGGTCAGTTGTGAAGTGTTCCAGTCAGGGTATTGTGTGTCAGTTGCGAAGTGTTCCAGTCAGGGTATTGTGGGACAGTTGTGAATGTTCCAGTCAGGGTATTGTGGGTCAGTTGTGAATTTTCCAGTCAAAGTATTGTTGTTCAGTTGTGAAGTGTTCCAGTCAGGGTATTGTGGGTCAGTTGTGAATTGTTCCAGTCAGGGCATTGTGTGGGTCAGTTGTGAAGTGTTCCAGCCTGGGTATTGTGGGTCAGTTGTGAATTGCTCCAGTCAAAGTATTGTGGTTCAGCTGTGAAGTGTTCCAGTCAGGTTATTGTAGGTCAGTTGTGAAGTGTTCTAGTCAGCGTATTGTGGGTCAGTTGTGAAGTGTTCCAGTCAGGGTATTGTGGTTCAGTTGTGAATTGTTCCAGCCACGGTATTGTGGGTCAGTTGTGGAGTGTTCCAGTCAGGGTATTGTGGTTCAGTTGTGAATTGTTCCAGTCAGGGTATCGTGGGTCAGTTGTGAATTGTTCCAGTCAGGGTATTGTGGGTCAGTTGTGAATTGTTCCAGTCTGGGTATTGTGGGTCAGTTGTGAAGTGTTCCAGTCTGGGTATTGTGGGTCAGTTGTGAATTGTTCCAGTCAAAGTATTGTGGTTCAGTTGTGAAGTGTTCCAGTCAGGGTATTGTGGTTCAGTTGTGAATTGTTCCAAGTATTGTGGTTCAGTTGTGAAGTGTTCCAGTCAGGGTATTGTGGTTCAGTTGTGAAGTGTTCCAGTCAGGGTATTGTGGGTCAGGTGTGAAGTGTTCCAGCCACGGTATTGTGGGTCAGTTGTGAATTGTTCCAGCCACGGTATTGTGGGTCAGTTGTGAAGTGTTCCAGCCACGGTATTGTGGGTCAGTTGTGAAGTGTTCCAGCCACGGTATTGTGGGTCAGTTGTGAATTGTTCCAGCCACGGCACTGCGTCTTATTCTCTAAGAAGGTTTTCCAAGGTTTCATCTTGAAACTTCTAAATTTTGAATAATCTAAACACGAAGTAACTTTCCATGTTCTTACCATAGCTCCTCGTGGAAAGGTATTGAGTACTTTGATTGCTGGTGGAATACTCTCCTGAACTTGTATGTCCACAGCTTTGGTAAGACGGGGTAGGAAGAAGGATGGGTAAGGATGGAAATAAGGAAAAAGGGTGGGTGAGGGTGGAAGAGGTTAAGTGGAACAATAAAGGTAAGTGACCAACCACTTTGGTGCATTGTAATACATGTATACGTGCGTGTGTAGTGTCATTAATGAAATCAATTTCAATGAATGAGGTAGAACACTTACCCAGCTGTTTCACACAGTTATAACAAATGTATAATTACACCTTCAAGGACCATAACACTGTAGCAATTGCATCTGCCAGAAAAATGACAGGATGGATAATGAGAACCTTCAAAACCAGGGATGCCAAGCCTATGTTGACACTTTACAGATCGCTTGTTCTACCTAGGCTGGAATATTGCTGCACACTAACTGCACCTTTCAAGGCAGGTGAAATTGCTGACCTTGAAAATGTACAGAGAACCTTCACGGTACGCATAACTGCGATAAACCACCTCAATTACTGGGAACGCTTGAAGTTCCTAAACCTGTACTCCCTAGAACGCAGGCGGGAGAGATAAATTATTATATACACTTGGAAAATCCTAGAGGGATTAGTACCAAACTTGCACACGAGTGTCACTGCCTACGAAAGCAAAAGACTCGGCAGGTGATGTAACATCCCCCCAATGAAAAGCAGGGGTGCCACTAGCACGTTGAGGGACAACACAATAAGTGTCAGGGGCCCAAGACTGTTCAACTGCCTCCCAGCATACATAAGGGGGATTACCAATAGACCCCTGGCTGTCTTCAAGCGGGCACTGGACAGCACCTAAAGTCGGTGCCTGACCAGCCAGGCTGTGATTCGTACGTTGGACTGCGTGCGGCCAGCAGTAACAGCCTGGTTGATCAGGCTCTGATCCAACATGAGGCCTGGTCACAGACCGGGCCGCAAGGGCGTTGACCCCTGGAATTCTCTCCAGGTAAACTCCAGGTAAACATGACTCTGAGTTGTCAATTTTTTTTTTTTTTTTTGCGACTGCAAGAGGTAGGCTGAAAGTGCCGACAGCAAGGCGATTGATGTACGGCGATGTACCTGGAGATCCTGGCTGGCTCAGCATCTTCACAGGTGGTGTCCTACCATAGGTTTACTGATGTTACATGGTTACATGTAATAGTTGTTAAGTGATAAGAGAAGTCTCCATAAATTGGGATGGAGTTATCCTCACTGGACATAAAAAGGTTGAGGAGTCACCTATTCTTCTGGGAGGTCACTCAGGATCTTTGGTCTCTGGAAATTATCTTTGTGGATAAATCTTGGCACTCGCTGGTGAAGGGTCATTCTTTGGGTTCTTTGGGGAGGTGTGTTGATTATTTAGTCTGTGGTATTTGCAAAATGGGGAGGGTTTTCCCTGTCTGGTATATCGAGTTCTTGCATGGCGTACAGTTGTCTCTTCTTTAGTTTATCAAGTCTTACATTCATTGCAGCTATGTCCTGTTGGATGTGTAGATCTACCATTCTGATTCTGTCTCTCCTCCTGGTGCCTATGATGAAGCAGAGTGTTCTATTCTGTCTCTCCTCCTGGTGCCTATGATGAAGCACAGTGTTCTATTCTGTCTCTCCTCCTGGTGCCTGTGATGAAGCAGAGTGTTCTATTCTGCCTCTCCTCCTGGTGCCTGTGATGAAGCAGAGTGTTCTATTCTGTCTCTCCTCCTGGTGCCTGTGATGAAGCAGAGTGTTCTATTCTGTCTCTCCTCCTGGTGCCTATGATGAAGCACAGTGTTCTATTCTGTCTCTCCTCCTGGTGCCTGTGATGAAGCACAGTGTTCTATTCTGTCTCTCCTCCTGGTGCCTATGATGAAGCACAGTGTTCTATTCTGTCTCTCCTCCTGGTGCCTATGATGAAGCACAGTGTTCTATTCTGTCTCTCCTCCTGGTGCCTATGATGAAGCAGAGTGTTCTATTCTGTCTCTCCTCCTGGTGCCTATGATGAAGCACAGTGTTCTATTCTGTCTCTCCTCCTGGTGCCTGTGATGAAGCAGTGTGTTCTATTCTGTCTCTCCTCCTGGTGCCTGTGATGAAGCAGAGTGTTCTATTCTGTCTCTCCTCCTGGTGCCTGTGATGAAGCAGAGTGTTCTATTCTGCCTCTCCTCCTGGTGCCTGTGATGAAGCAGAGTGTTCTATTCTGTCTCTCCTCCTGGTGCCTGTGATGAAGCAGAGTGTTCTATTCTGTCTCTCCTCCTGGTGCCTGTGATGAAGCAGAGTGTTCTATTCTGTCTCTCCTCCTGGTGCCTGTGATGAAGCAGTGTGTTCTATTCTGTCTCTCCTCCTGGTGCCTGTGATGAAGCAGAGTGTTCTATTCTGTCTCTCCTCCTGGTGCCTGTGATGAAGCAGAGTGTTCTATTCTGTCTCTCCTCCTGGTGCCTGTGATGAAGCAGAGTGTTCTATTCTGCCTCTCCTCCTGGTGCCTGTGATGAAGCAGAGTGTTCTATTCTGTCTCTCCTCCTGGTGCCTGTGATGAAGCAGAGTGTTCTATTCTGTCTCTCCTCCTGGTGCCTGTGATGAAGCAGTGTGTTCTATTCTGTCTCTCCTCCTGGTGCCTGTGATGAAGCAGAGTGTTCTATTCTGTCTCTCCTCCTGGTGCCTGTGATGAAGCAGAGTGTTCTATTCTATACTCGTTGTAGCTGCAGCATGTTAGTTTTAGTTGTTAATGACATGGGAACACATGGATATTCTAGCATAGGTGTTATCATCTTGTACAGGTGCTTGTTGATGTGGGAAGGGACTTGATTAAACCTGTATAGATTGTTGAGGCTTTGGCTAAATTTATCTTTTTAGTGACGTGAGATGTGGAGTGGAGTAATCTGTCTGTCTCATATCCCAGGATCCTGTTGGGGTTTCTAATAGCAATAGGCGTACCTCTGATGAAGATACCCCTCTTATCTTCGGCTGTTTCAAAATATCCGACGGTGCTGATAAGGACTTTGTCTGAGTTGGTCGTGATTCTCCATTTTTTCTCCCAGTTTGCTGTTCTTCGTAGTTCAGTATTCATTGTTTCAACTACTCTCTCATACTTATATTTTCCCGTCACGGGGATGGACGATACTACATAGATAACATCATCAACAAATTGGGTGATGATAGTATCATTGAACTCGGGTTGAGGGAGATCGTTTACATATACGTTGAATAGTATCGGGCTAAGACACGAGCCTTGTGGAACTCCAGCTATTGGTGTGAAAGGCCGTTAAAGGTAGGGATGATATGTCTATTTGATAGGAAGTTGTATATAAATCTGAGAAAGATCCAGTTGTGGTCAGGTAGATCGACCAGTTTAGATATGACTCCATCATGCCACAAGCTGTCGCTTTATGTACATCCCTGGTGGCAATTAGGGCAAGGCGGCCATGTTTCCTCAGGCTGTCAACACCATGAGTCCGGAACCCAAACTGTTTCTCAGTGAAGAGGTGATTGTACTCCGTGTAATAGTTTAATCTGTTGGAAACGATTTTCTCAAGAACTTTACCCGTGACTTCAAGTAATGAGATAGGTCTATAGTTCTCTGGTTTATGGTTGTCATCTTTGCTGTCTTAAAAGCCACAGGAAAGTGTCCCAAGGCCAAGATGGCATTAAAGATATTTACTAGAGACATTTTGCAGTTTCTGGGTAAGAACTTTACTTGCTTTACTGTTATGCCTGATAGGCCAGGGGCTTTATTATGCATTCTACCGATAACTTGACTCATCTCTCTGAGGGTGATTGGTCTTGTTAGGGGATGGTCTTCTTCAAGAGTAGATATATAAATTAAAGGTAGCGGTTGGAGGTCAGCTTGGTTGTCGTCTCTCCATTCATTGACCCACTGGTAATGGTTATTATAAAATTTTCTTCTGGTATTGTGTGTGAGAATTTTCTCCCACACATCACCATCAGACTAGCTTGGTGTTGTGGCTCATCAAGTTTGATATCACCTTCCTCATCACCGTCGTCATCACCTTCCTCATCACCGTCGTCATCACCTTCCTCATCACTGTCGTCAGTGAAGGAATGTATTAGATAACGGGAAGCCTTGTCCTTTGCCTCTAGAAGCTGGAGGATCTTGCTCCAGAACTTTGCAAGTTAACGTCTGTGCTGATTACACTGAAGAACAAGATATTTCTATAATTCAGTTTTGTGTTGTGTGATCAGGGTAATTAAGTCTCTTCTCAGC
Source organism: Cherax destructor (assembly GCA_009830355.1). Classification (NCBI taxonomy): domain Eukaryota; kingdom Metazoa; phylum Arthropoda; class Malacostraca; order Decapoda; family Parastacidae; genus Cherax; species Cherax destructor. The sequence continues at coordinate 33,554 of WNWK01014423.1, read as the reverse complement.
CTCTGCAATACAGCCCGTGTGGGTTGACTTGTTTGATGCTGCCTTCTACATTCTGTTTGATAATTTTTCATGTAGTCTCTAATTTCCCTGGTTGGTTTATATTGTTGATAGATCTTTGATGTAGTTATTTGGCAAGTGGCATGAGTGGCCTTTATGATTCGTTCGTTTAAGGAGCTCATTGCTTCGTCAATTGCAGTTGAAGGCTGGTCCTCAAGCGAGACGGTATCGTCATTGCATAGGTAGTCACTGAATGGGTCAAATCTTTGAGTTTTTAGGTTGGGTTTTGGAGGAGTGGGTATTCTAAATGGCAATGCTTGCAGTGTAATTATAACAGGAATGTGGTCTGAACCTACGCTTCCACCAGGGGAGACTCTGCAATGGTATAGGTCACAATCTTTGTTGGTCAGGTGTCCCCGGACGCGGGCCTACATATGACTTAAAGACAGGGCCTTGGAATGATAGATTTCTTGCTGTCATTATGTTAAATAGTTTTCCTTTTAGGAGGTCACCCAGCGGATTTCTGACTCAACAGTTTGCCTTGTGCAATCCTGCCACGATTGTAGGAACATTTTTACTCAGTATCTGGTGTAGGGAAATGGGCTCTATATATGGCTGTCTAGGAGGAAAATAACCAGTTCCAACTATTAACTGACCATATGAGGTCGTCAGTTCTATGGCTATAATGTTTTCTTCGTCAATGTGGATGTTAGGAAATGCGTATCCTAGTTTCACTAGGACGGCCACTCCACCATAGGGTCCTCTCGAGTTCTCGACAGTAGAGTAACCACGTATGTTTATATGTTGGTCTGCTCTGGCAGGTGTCTCATCCAGGAGGATGATGTCAGGGGTGTGATTGTTCGACTTCAAGGAGATAGCGGTTGTTAAATAAATGTTGAATATTAAGTTGTAAAATTGTAATCCCCATTATTTCTTGTAGTTTACGCTTTTTTTCTGCGTACAGAGAGTGGATGTCTGAGATTATAGGTGCGAGTAGATTGCAAGCTCTCCCTACTCAACTCATCAAGGGGAGGAGTGTAGTTCTGAGTGGTTTTCTGAGTATTGACGACTTCCCCTTCCTCACTGGTGTTGGTGATATCAACTGATGCTTCAGTGGCGTGGTATAGCCAGGTTGAGGCGGCATATTTACAACACTAACTATAGGAGACAGTGGCGGCTCCATGTGGAAATGTGTAAGTCCACTTGGAGTATCCTGGGAAATTACTTGAACTTTAGGGTCAGCTTCAATAACGGTAGTTTGTGCCTCAGCGTCTGGCGCAAGTTCAGGGGCAGGTATTAACGCATTGGTCTGATTGGTTGCTACAACTGGGTCTTTCATTACGGCTGGGCCTTGATTGTTTGATGAAGTTTAAGTATGTGTGGTTGTAGAGGAGGGCACATACTTCCTGTCTTGAGGGGACCGGTCCATAATTGCCTTCACATTATCTGGGATTATTATGGGCTTGACCCCATTAACTACTAACAAATCATTTAAAATAGAGGAACAATGTTTAACATTGCTACCTGCCATCTCCTTGACCAACATGAACATCAGTGTACCTCCCATAACATCTACCTCTGAGGACCACTGAGACATAGGGATTGATGATGGTCCTTGTGCTTGGTGTATATTGGTGTTAGGGTGAGTCGCTGCAGGAGGAGCAGAATTCCAAACATTGGAAGTGGTAGGGAACGAAGTCTGGGACATATTTAAAGGCGCTTGGGTTGTGGTTTTCTGAACATTTGTCTGTTTCTTAGCATCCAAAATTTTCTGTATTGTACTTTTCCTAACAGGACAGACAGCTAGGGAAGACAGCCTAATGTTTACCATTACAAAGGGCCCACTTGGGGTTGTTTCTGTTAGGGCCGTCCCTGAAAACATGCTCACCAGAGCAGATACTGCAGATCGTTTTTTGACTGCTGCATTTATTTGTGTTATGACCAAACTCACAACACTTAAAACATTGCGTGACACTGACCAACCTTTCCATGGAGATTTGGTCTGGTGTACATCGAGTTCCAAAGCATTTCATGCCATTCTGACATATGATTTTACCTTCTTCCGGTGTCTCGAGGATGAATTTTAGTGTCTGCTGGATACTTGAACTTTTGCTGAATTTATAAGCCTTAAGAACCTTGAACTCAGAATTTTCCTGATTTAGTTCTTCAACAAGTTGGTCAGCAGTGCAGTCTCTCATGACACTTGATTCTTGCCACAAACACAGTACGTTGTGCCTGGTAGCTGTCGGGTGGAATGAGCATGATACCCAGATTATTTAATTTTTCAAGAACATCTTTCTTGAGTAATTGGAGCAGCTCCTCTTCAGAGGAGAGTAGAAACACTGCACCAGAGTGAGTTTGGAATACATCCACTGGTGCAACAGTGGAATTAGTACCAATACATTCAAGTGTTTCCTTCTTAGACTTCTGGTTGTCAGTGACACGAATTCTTTCTCTTATTCTCGTCATGGTGCCCAGGAAGGTACAGCTGATACATATTATTTGCGTTAAAAAGAAAAACTTTCCTTTGTGTAACTCCTAAACATCCTACTTCAGCTGACTTATGAAGGTCAGCCCCTAAGATAGCCTACCCTCGAGCAGTGAGGGGGACAGCCTACCCTGGAGCAGTGAGGGGGACAGCCTACCCTGGAGCAGTGAGGGGGACAGCCTACCCTGGAGCAGTGAGGGGGACAGCCTACCCTGGAGCAGTGAGGGGGACAGCCTACCCTGGAGCAGTGAGGGGGACAGCCTACCCTGGAGCAGTGAGGGGGACAGCCTACCCTCGAGCAGTGAGAGGGACAGCCTACCCTGGAGCAGTGAGGAGGACAGCCTACCCTCGAGCAGTGAGGGGGACAGCCTACCCTGGAGCAGTGAGGGGGACAGCCTACCCTCGAGCAGTGAGGGGAACAGCCTACCCTCGAGCAGTGAGGGGGACAGCCTACCCTCGAGCAGTGAGGGGGACAGCCTACCCTCGAGCAGTGAGGGGGACAGCCTACCCTGGAGCAGTGAGGGGGACAGCCTACCCTGGAGCAGTGAGGGGGACAGCCTACCCTCGAGCAGTGAGGGGGCAGCCTACCCTCGAGCAGTGAGGGGGACAGCCTACCCTCCAGCAGTAAGGGGGACAGCCTACCCTCCAGCAGTGAGGGGGACAGCCTACCCTCGAGCAGTGAGGGGGACAGCCTACCCTCGAGCAGTGAGGGGACAGCCTACCCTGGAGTAGTGATGGGGACAGCCTACCCTCGAGCAGTGAGGGGAACAGCCTACCCTCGAGCAGTGAGGGGGACAGCCTACCCTCGAGCAGTGAGGGGGACAGCCTACCCTCGAGCAGTGAGGGGACAGCCTACCCTCGAGCAGTGAGGGGGACAGCCTACCCTCGAGCAGTGAGGGGGACAGCCTACCCTCGAGCAGTGAGAGGGACAGCCTACCCTCGAGCAGTGAGGGGGACAGCCTACCCTCGAGCAGTGAGGGGGACAGCCTACCCTGGAGCAGTGAGGGGGACAGCCTACCCTCGAGCAGTGAGGGGGACAGCCTACCCTGGAGCAGTGAGGGGGACAGCCTACCCTCGAGCAGTGAGGGGAACAGCCTACCCTCGAGCAGTGTGGGGGACAGCCTACCCTGGAGCAGTGAGGGGGACAGCCTACCCTCGAGCAGTGAGGGGTGCAGCCTACCCTCGAGCAGTGAGGGGACAGCCTACCCTCCAGCAGTAAGGGGGACAGCCTACCCTCCAGCAGTGAGGGGGACAGCCTACCCTCGAGCAGTGAGCGGGACAGCTTACCCTCGAGCAGTGAGGGGGACAGCCTACCCTCGAGCAGTGAGGGGGACAGCCTACTCTGGAACAGTGAGGGGGACAGCCTACCCTGGAGCAGTGAGGGGGACAGCCTACCCTGGAGCAGTGAGGGGACAGCCTACCCTCGAGTAGTGAAGGGAACAGCCTACCCTCGAGCAGTGAGGGGACAGCCTACCCTCGAGCAGTGAGGGGAACAGCCTACCCTCGAGCAGTGAGGGGGACAGCCTACCCTGGAGCAGTGAGGGGACAGCCACCCTCGAGCAGTGAGGGGAAGCCTCCTTCGAGCAGTGAGGGGACAGCCTACCCTCCAGCAGTGAGGGGAACAGCCTACCCTGGAGCAGTGAGGGGACAGCCTACCCTCGAGCAGTGAGGGGACAGCCTACCCTGGAGCAGTGAGGGGGACAGCCTACCCTCGAGCAGTGAGGGGGACAGCCTACCCTGGAGCAGTGAGGGGGACAGCCTACCCTCGAGCAGTGAGGGGGACAGCCTACCCTGGAGCAGTGAGGGGGACAGCCTACCCTCGAGCAGTGAGGGGAACAGCCTACCCTCGAGCAGTGAGGGGGACAGCCTACCCTCGAGCAGTGAGGGGAACAGCCTACCCTGGAGTAGTGAGGGGGGCAGCTACCCTGGAGCAGTGAGGGGGACAGCCTACCCTCGAGCAGTGAGGGGGGCAGCCTACCCTCGAGCAGTGAGGGGGACAGCCTACCCTCCAGCAGTGAGGGGACAGCCTACCCTCGAGCAGTGAGGGGTACAGCCTACCCTCCAGCAGTGAGGGGACAGCCTACCCTCGAGCAGTGAGGGGGACAGCCTAACCTCAAGCAGTGAGGGGGCAGCCTACCCTCGAGCAGTGAGGGGGACAGCCTACCCTCCAGCAGTGAGGGGGACAGCCTACACTCCAGCAGTGAGGGGGACAGCCTACCCTCGAGCAGTGAGAGGGACAGCCTACCCTCGAGCAGTGAGGGGGACAGCCTACCCTCGAGCATTGAGGGGACAGCCTACCCTCGAGCAGTGAGGGGGCAGCCTACCCTCGAGCAGTGAGGGGGACAGCCTACCCTCGAGCAGTGAGGGGGACAGCCTACCCTCGAGCAGTGAGGGGACAGCCTACCCTCGAGCAGTGAGGGGGACAGCCTACCCTCGAGCAGTGAGGGGAACAGCCTACCCTCGAGCAGTGAGGGGGACAGCCTACCCTCGAGCAGTGAGGGGCAGCCTACCCTCGAGCAGTGAGGGGGACAGCCTACATTCGAGCAGTGAGGGGGACAGCCTACCCTCGAGCAGTGAGGAGGACAGCCTACCCTCGAGCAGTGAGGGGGACAGCCTACCCTCGAGCAGTGAGGGGGACAGCCTACCCTCGAGCAGTGAGGGGGACAGCCTACCCTCGAGCAGTGAGAGGGACAGCCTACCCTCGAGCAGTGAGGGGGACAGCCTACCCTCCAGCAGTGAAGGGGACAGCCTACCCTCGAGCAGTGAGGGGGACAGCCTACCCTCCAGCAGTGAGGGGGACAGCCTACCCTCGAGCAGTGAGGGGGACAGCCTACCCTCGAGCAGTGAGGGGGATAGCCTACCCTCGAGCAGTGAGGGGACAGCCTACCCTAGAGCAGTGAGGGGGACAGCCTACCCTCGAGCAGTGAGGGGGCAGCCTACCCTCGAGCAGTGAGGGGACAGCCTACCCTCGAGCAGTGAGGGGACAGCCTACCCTCGAGCAGTGAGGGGGACAGCCTACCCTCGAGCAGTGAGGGGGACAGCCTACCCTCGAGCAGTGAGGGGGACAGCCTACCCTCGAGCAGTGAGGGGACAGCCTACCCTCTAGCAGTGAGAGGGACAGCCTACCCTCGAGCAGTGAGGGGACAGCCTACCCTCGAGCAGTGAGGGGGACAGCCTACCCTCGAGCAGTGAGGGAGACAGCCTACCCTCGAGCAGTGAGGGGGACAGCCTACCCTCGAGCAGTGAGGTGGACAGCCTACCCTCGAGCAGTGAGGGGACAGCCTACCCTCGAGCAGTGAGGGGGACAGCCTACCCTCGAGCAGTGAGGGGACAGCCTACCCTCGAGCAGTGAGGAGGACAGCCTACCCTCGAGCAGTGAGGGGACAGCCTACCCTCGAGCAGTGAGGGGGACAGCCTACCCTCGAGCAGTGAGGGGGACAGCCTACCCTCGAGCAGTGAGGGGACAGCCTACCCTCGAGCAGTGAGGGGGACAGCCTACCCTCGAGCAGTGAGGGGGACAGCCTACCCTCGAGCAGTGAGGGGGACAGCCTACCCTCGAGCAGTGAGGGGGACAGCCTACCCTCGAGCAGTGAGGAGGACAGCCTACCCTCGAGCAGTGAGGGGGGCAGCCTACCCTCGAGCAGTGAGGGGGACAGCCTACCCTCGAGCAGTGAGGGGGACAGCCTACCCTCGAGCAGTGAGGGGGGACAGGGCCCAATGCAAAGACCGGCCAGATTTAAAAAAAAACCACACGGGTTACCGGATGGTCAAATGCTTTGTTTTAAATCGCCAAAAGGAGAAGTTGCCGAAAAAAAAGACAGAAGGATAGCAGTGTAGTGTGGTTGTGTGGGCCAGTGTCAATGTTGGGGTGGGATGAGGATGGGGTAGGATGATGTGATGGGATGGAGAGGGGAGAACAAGCAAGGGATGGGGTTCGGAATGACAGCAAGCAAGTTTTCCTCTCAGCTCAGGATAACCCAATAAAAACTTTGGTCTCAGTGCTCGGAGTGGAATCGCCAGCGTCCTCTCTCTGCGACGTCCACTTGCAGACTCTCTGTGTATCTGTGTATCGAATACTCCTCTTACGGGGAATTGCATCAGCCCTTCTGTTTCCTCTGACTAAACCTGATTGCTCCTCCCTACCTCCACAAGATTCCAATTTTGCTGAATAAGAACATTAGATGTATAATATAAAGTCAACAATCGGGGTAATAGTATGCACATAACCAGCACGTTTCAGTTTCTTCTGAATCATTGTCAAGTTGCACCTTGCATAAATTGCGAATATCAGTGAATATAATAATTGGCTAACCTGGTCGTCGTAGTTCCAAGGAAGGAAGGAGAACTGGATGGCAGGCATGAAGGTGTTGGCTTGCGCCCACCTCACAAACAACTCGCGGCCAGGATAGTCTCCGTAGCCGTTACCACCGACCATATCAGGAAGTACGAAGGGGTAACCCAGTATTCCTGAGGGAAGATGTGAGAGACGAGGTTGTAAGTGACGGAAGATGTGAGAGACGAGGTTGTAAGTAACGGAAGATGTGAGAGACGAGGTTGTAAGTGACTGAAGATGTGAGAGACGAGGTTGTAAGTGACTGAAGATGTGAGAGACGAGGTTGTATGTGACGGAAGATGTGAGAGACGAGGTTGTAAGTGACGGAAGATGTGAGAGACGAGGTTGTAAGTGACGGAAGATGTGAGAGACGAGGTTATAAGTGACGGAAGATGTGAGAGACGAGGTTGTATGTGACGGAAGATGTGAGAGACGAGGTTGTATGTGACGGAAGATGTGAGAGACGACATTGTATGTGACGGAAGATGTGAGAGACGAGGTTGTATGTGACGGAAGATGTGAGAGACGAGGTTGTAAGTGACGGAAGATGTGAGAGACGAGGTTGTAAGTGACGGAAGATGTGAGAGACGAGGTTGTATGTGACGGAAGATGTGAGAGACGAGGTTGTAAGTGACGGAAGATGTGAGAGACGAGGTTGTAAGTGACGGAAGATGTGAGAGACGAGGCTGTAAGTGACGGAAGATGTGAGAGACGAGGTCGTAAGTGACGGAAGATGTGAGAGACGAGGCTGTAAGTGACGGAAGATGTGAGAGACGAGGTTGTAAGTGACGGAAGATGTGAGAGACGAGGTTGTAAGTGACGGAAGATGTGAGAGACGAGGTTGTATGTGACGGAAGATGTGAGAGACGAGGTTGTATGTGACGGAAGATGTGAGAGACGAGGTTGTATGTGACGGAAGATGTGAGAGACGAGGTTGTATGTGACGGAAGATGTGAGACACGAGGTTGTATGTGACGGAAGATGTGAGACACGAGGTTGTATGTGACGGAAGATGTGAGAGACAAGGTTGTAAGTGACGGAAGATGTGAGACACGAGGTTGTATGTGACGGAAGATGTGAGATACGAGGTTGTATGTGACGGAAGATGTGAGACACGAGGTTGTATGTGACGGAAGATGTGAGACACGAGGTTGTATGTGACGGAAGATGTGAGAGACGAGGTTGTATGTGACGGAAGATGTGAGAGACGAGGATGTAAGTGAAGGAAGATGTGAGAGACGAGGTTGTATGTGACGGAAGATATGAGAGACGAGGTTGTATGTGACGGAAGATGTGAGAGACGAGGTTGTATGTGACGGAAGATGTGAGAGACGAGGTTGTATGTGACGGAAGATGTGAGAGACGAGGTTGTATGTGACGGAAGAGGTTGTGAGGGGAAATAATTCTACTTTTTCCCCGGAGTCTATCTACCTGTGCTGGTCATGGCTGAGAGGCCTTTTTCTTGGCTGTAAAACAGGTATACGACTTCTATTAGTAGGAACTATAGGTATTGATTTACTGTCTTGAGATGACGTAAACGAGCGAGTGTCGTAAACTATGCAAGAGTGAACTCTCTAAAGTAAATATTTGAGCAGCGCAAATGTAAAGAAAATTGGGTCATAAAGTTGGAAGAATTACCGACAACATCTTACGTAAAAGGACACAAGTGCAAGTAATGTGACATTATAATGCGGCTCTCCAGAAGTCAAAGCTTCGGGAGAGCGAAACGTTGCAGCAATTGAAATGTTGCATATATGTCCTTTGACGTAACCTAACTTGGTTAGTGTTTGGACGGGTAAGGGGCAGCACAGTGGCTTGCCATCACCTCTTACCGTGCCCACACCAGCGCTTGTCATCACCTCTTACCGTGCCCACACCAGCGCTTGTCATCACCTCTTACCGTGCCCACACCAGCGCTTGTCATCACCTCTTACCGTGCCCACACCAGCGCTTGTCATCACCTCTTACTGTGCCCACACCAGCGCTTGTCATCACCTCTTACTGTGCCCACACCAGCGCTTGTCATCACCTCTTACTGTGCCCACACCAGCGCTTGTCATCACCTCTTACTGTGCCCACACCAGCGCTTGTCATCACCTCTTACTGTGCCCACACCAGCGCTTGTCATCACCTCTTACTGTGCCCACACCAGCGCTTGTCATCACCTCTTACTGTGCCCACACCAGCGCTTGTCATCACCTCTTACTGTGCCCACACCAGCGCTTGTCATCACCTCTTACTGTGCCCACACCAGCGCTTGTCATCACCTCTTACTGTGCCCACACCAGCGCTGCCATTTTTTTTTTTAATTTGATGAAGATAAAATATAATTCTTTATTAATATGTGACCTTACCCAGTCTATTATACCCTTATTTTACCTTATCATGTAGGCTAGTTATGGTCCCCCCACTTTCTTGAACGTGGGTATCCTTTGTCTGAGATAAATCTTAGTGATGGGGTTCAAGGCCGTTCTCATCGAGAATACAAAACAAAGGTCCTTTGTTTCTTATCTATGGCAGGAAAGAATCAGGCCATACAGGGTCAGCACAGGCTAAACCTCCATTGCGGGAGGTCAGGGTCAGGTACCCCAGTCGTCAGGAAAACAGAGATATCTTTGAGGCAGTCCCTTGAGTGGGAATGTTACGACCGTCCAGGAAGTGTTGAGTTCACAGGTTATGTTGTACACAGCTGAGGGTCTGGGATGTTCACAGGTTGTGGTGTACACAGCTGAGGGTCTGGGATGTTCACAGGTTGTGGTGTACACAGCTGAGGGTCTGGGATGTTCACAGGTTGTGGTGTACACAGCTGAGGGTCTGGGATGTTCACAGGTTGTGGTGTACACAGCTGAGGGTCTGGGATGTTCACAGGTTGTGTTGTACAAAGCTGAGGGTCTGGGATGTTCACAGGTTGTGTTGTACACAGCTGAGGGTCTGGGATGTTCACAGGTTGTGTTGTACACAGCTGAGGTCTGGGATGTTCACAGGTTGTGTTGTACACAGCTGAGGTCTGGGATGTTCACAGGTTGTGTTGTACACAGCTGAGGTCTGGGATGTTCACAGGTTGTGTTGTACACAGCTGAGGTCTGGGATGTTCACAGGTTGTGGTGTACACAGCTGAGGGTCTGGGATGTTCACAGGTTGTGTTGTACACAGCTGAGGGTCTGGGATGTTCACAGGTCGTGTTGTACACAGCTGAAGTCTGGGATGTTCACAGGTTGTGGTGTACACAGCTGAGGGTCTGGGATGTTCACAGGTTGTGTTGTACACAGCTGAGGGTCTGGGATGTTCACAGGTCGTGTTGTACACAGCTGAGGGTCTGAGATGTTCACAGGTTGTGTTGAACACAGCTGAGGGTCTGGGATGTTCATAGGTTGTGTTGTACACAGCTGAGGGTCTGGGAGGTTCACAGGTTGTGTTGTACACAGCTGAGGGTCTGGGATGTTCACAGGTCGTGTTGTACACAGCTGAGGGTCTGGGATATTACCCAGGACAAATAGATAGTACTTACTATCAGTGCATTTGTAGGTGTATAATGAGGCACAGTAAAGATCCCCGTGTACTTGCCTAGTATTTATTAGAATATCTTATATTAGTATTATTCCACATTGTTATGAAGTAATTATTTTATCTATGATGTGACTGTTGGGTTAGTTATAATTCAGTACTGTATCAAGATGAAGTAAAAGCTGTTCTCCCTCCCTCCCTTCTTCCTCCCTCCCTTCCTCTCTCTCTCCTGCCATTCCTCCCACCCTGCCTACCACCACCCATCTTCCTGGTATTAAAAACAGTGGCGACAGTGATCTTAAGAATGTAAGATGAAATTCATACATGAAACAAGATACCTTGAGCCAACTACCATAAAAATATTAATGAGTAAATATAAACCACCAGGAATAGGAATTTTAAACATTAATAACAATATTTACAAGAAGAAAAGGACAGATTTAGTTAGTTGTAGAAAGTGAAATCACAACTACAAGTGAGAAAGCTTACCGAAGTGAAGGAGTGTAGGAACCAGGGTCTTGAGTCCATTGTAGGACCCCCAGATGGAGTCTTTGTCCAGCATTCTGACGAAGATGTTGTGTCGCTGTGTGCCTCTCCCTGCTCGAGTCTCTATCATGTTTCCAAACTGCGACACTGTATCCACGTACCTGGGAGACAAGTGAAGATAAGAGCTTCTGTATGCAAGTTCTGTTAATGTATCTCGTGTGTGTGAGATACTTCTCAGCATTTACTTTAATAGCTTCGTTATGAACCCAGAACCCGTCCTTCGGGTGGTAGACAGAAGATTACAGAGACACATAATGTGTCCAGGGACTGTACCCAGTGTTTCAGTAACTAAACAAGTTACAGTTGTAATGAGTTATTCACAAAGTTATGACAGAAACAGTAGCATGTCACTCACTTCTGGGTGTAAGCGTTGGGCCAGAACCTCTCATCGACGTTGAGAGTGTACACATCGGGCATCGAACTTGAAGCTGTCGATCCCAGTTTCTTCCTGGAGGTCGATCAGCCGCTGGGACCACCACGCTACCGCCTCCTCGTTACTGAAGTCAATGATACCAGCGCTGGACCCCTGCCACCAGTGCGTCTTCTGGGTCTGACCCTCAGAGTCCTTTGACGCAACAACACGAAGAAGTTACAAAAATTAATTCATAAAAGTATATTTGAATACATAAGAGCAAGAAACTTAAGACTTGAGAGCCTCGTCCATATTGAAGTTATCTGCTGGGAACACTAGACTATTCTGATAGTCACTCGACTATTATAATTAAATTCATGGGGAAGCGCTGGACCCGTAAGCGCCAAACCAACGAGGGTCATACATCTCATGGGGAATGGGATATTATCATGTATAATCCGAAGAGGAGGAGTGGATCTCCAACTCCTTGAATCAAGAGCTTTATTAACATCAAGGACTCTCCCTTGAAGATAAAACTAATGTAGATAATTGGTTCAGAGAACCGACACGTTGATAAATTAGACACATGGGCAACACTTGGGTATCTTTAATGAGGAAACGTTTCTCCACACAGTGGCTTCATCAGTCCTTCTGTAGATCAGAAGAAGTTTGAGGTGATCAGTCCCTCAGCCTGGAGTTGATGTAATCAGCAACATCGATTTTGAAAAGAATACAGTATATGTTGTATTCGCCTGTGGCGAATACAACATATACTGTTTATTGTATACCTTGTTGTGGTTAGTTACAGATGTTTAAAGCCTATCAACTACATGTGGATCATTAACACTGCATGTCACCTCTTCACCATCACTCCCTAATAATGTAAACCTTAAAACAGAGCAAATTCGTAGCATATATACACTAACAGACATACACCTCTCAGTGTATATATCCTTCGTCAGTGTTTTATTGACATATTTCATCCCAATGTGGTACTTAACACTTGCAACATTACTGCTAGATATAACTGAGGGAAGTTCCTCATAAAACATTGCTTGAGTTTTGCCATAGATGACCTCAAGGTCATATACACCAAAACGTGTGAATCTATTCACTTTAAACCCACTGACTAAAGTATTCCTAACTGGTGTACAAATAACCTGCACATAGGACAGAGAAGCTGAAGACTTCGTAATGGTCCAAGACGGACCGAAACGTCGTGGTAAGCTCCTCTATGTGCGGGTTATTTGTGTATTGTTGCAGTCACGTTATTGTGCCTTTTTGTTATTTATTCTTAAATGGTGGTAACTAGCATACATGTAGCCGTGATAACTTCAATCGACAGACTCTAAACCCAGTTAACCAACCATATAACATCAGCAGGCCTCCACTAAATCCCTTTAGGCCTTCAAAGGCCTCTTCAGTTACCTATGGTACTCCTGAATGACCTGGAACAGTGATTCAGTTATGTGAGGTACACCACTGACCTTGACGAAGTAACCTTGCTGGTCCGGGTAAGCGAAGGCCTCACAGTCGTCATTAATAAAAGGGTGAATCCACAAGGTAACTCTGAACCCCTCGCTCTGCCAGGGGGAAAAACAGAGCGAACGAGTTAGTATAGTGACATCCTCATTGTCAGTGACACCATCAGAGGCACTGTGATGATACAGATGGCAGCCTAGTGCCACCAATTTAACCACTCGAGAGAACTAACATGTATAAGAAACATTGTATTGTGTTATATGGATTGCCTATATTCTGTGGCTCTTAAGAGATTTTAAATGAATTAACAAAATATCAGTTTGTAACGTGTAATTAATGTATCGATCTGTGTTAGAATAAACACTAAGATTAAATAATAACTAATAAATCCGACGTAACTGAAGTGGTACAAAAGAAGAGAGAGAGAGAGAGAGAGAGAGAGAGAGAGAGAGAGTAAGGGCTACAGAATACTTTGATCTATGAAATAATTCAGCGTTTTTAGCAACCAATGAATCATACAGTCGTACACACTACAGTCGTACACACTACAGTCGTACACACTACAGTCGTACACACTACAGTCGTACACACTAACGCTCACAAGCAGACAATAAACAACAAAAGAAATTCACCCTGACAAGCATATATTAAACACTAACTCCTATCGTAAAAAGTTAAATTAATTCTCCTGAATTAGATTTGAACAATCGTTAACATCAACAGACCAAAAAACTTCCCAAAGCGTCGTACAGTTACCGCAGTTATAATAAAACTGACTTGGGCAAAACGGTCGCAGCATTGAGGACACGTAAAAATATACTCTAGGGACAACAGCACAACAAAAGTCATAGAGAAGAGAACAGAAACACCCACCAGCAGGTGGCTATGGGTCAGGTATGTGTGTGATAGATCCTCAGTCTACATAGCTGTCTCAAAATCTCATAGTAACGATTCTTATCGAAAAAGAAGGTCAAGGACTCACATCCTGTTCAGCCCTATACCCCTTCACCTTTTAAACATAAATAAATTTTTTAAAATTTCCGGAGCTGGCATGGGGTTCACAGGGCCCCGGGGGGTCCCCTAAGGAACAGGCCCCGGGGCCCCCTACAGGACTGGCCCTGGGGCCCCCTAAAGGGAAGCTGGGCTGGGGTCCCCAGGGGAGCCCCCCGGGGTCCCCCCAGGGGGCTGGCCTCGGGGCCCCCCTCCGGGCTGGCACTCGGGGCCCCTAAGGGGAACTGGCTGGGGTTCAAGGGCTAGGCACTCGGGGAAAGCTAGGCACTCAGGGGGTCCCTCTCACAAACTAGTCCCGGGGGCCCCCCTAAGGATTTGGGGACTCAGGGTCCCCCCCCCCCCCTATAAAAATCTTATAGTATCATCAAGAGGGACAGGGAAATAAATTGAACTCTGACCACTGACACATCTTGACTACAATCCAGAAGAGCAGATCGTGTTCAAATATGAAAGGGTATGGGAAGTCTCATGTGATTGACAGAGGGGTTCCTCATTTTCATTCCCCATGTACTCGCATAAGCTGGGTTGCCATCATATGCCTGACCTGAAACAAATAACATAAGTCCAGTAATACTCCAGAGCAGAAACGAATCTTAAGGTGGTGGAAGAAAACCCAACAAAAAAAGCGGGAAGAATGCCCTGGGTTAATCTGCCAATACTCTAGCCTACGGCGAAATTCCTTCATTATTGCCCCTTTGGCAGTTTAGAGTTTGCAGTTTACAGTGTTGGATTTGCAGTGTTGGCAGTTTAGCTTAGCACTTTGGAGTTTGGATTTAGCAGTTTCAGTTTGTTTTGTATTCAATTTTTGCCAGTATTGCAGTATTTGGCAAAATTTGAATTGCATTTGCAAAAATTAAACAGTATTGCCCTTTGCAATTGCAGTATTATTTTATTGAAGTTGATTTGAGTTTGCCCCTTTACAGTATTCCCCTTTCCCTTTCAGTTTCGTTTGCCCAAAAATTGCCAAAAAGGCAAAAATGTGATTTGCATTTGAATATTAACATTTGATATTCTGTTAAAGTTTGATTTACATGTTAAGTATTAGATATTGCGATTTAATATTAGTTTGCCCCTTTCAGTATTGAAAATGTTGCAGTATTGCCCCTATTAAATTGCATATTGCTTTTTCTTTGAATTTCCAAAATTTTTTTGGGGTTTACCAGTTTTGATGCCCCCTTTTTAGTTTAGCAGTTTGGGATTTGGCAGTTTTCGTTTTAGTATTTGGGTTTTATATTCGTTTAAGTATTGCTTTCAGTATTGCAAAAAGGAAATTGCCCCTTTGGCAGTTTCGTATTCAAATTTCTTGCCATTTCCCAATTCCCTTTGCAATGTTTCCCCTGTTACAGTATTGCAATGTGGCAGTGTTGGGAGTGTTACCAGTGTTGGGAGTGTTAGCAGTGTTGGCAGTGTTGGCAGTGTTGGCAGTGTTAACAGTGTTGGCAGTGTTAGCAGTGTTGGCAGTGTTAGCAGTGTTGGCAGTGTTGACAGTGTTGGCAGTGTTAGCAGTGTTAGCAGTGTTGGCAGTGTTAGCAGTGTTGGCAGTGTTAGCAGTGTTAGCAGTGTTAGCAGTGTTAGCAGTGGTAACAGTGTTGGCAGTGTTAGCAGTGTTGGCAGTGTTAACAGTGTTGGCAGTGTTAGCAGTGTTTGGAGTGTTAGCAGTGTTGGCAGTGTTGGCAGTGTTGGCAGTGTTGGCAGTGTTGGCAGTGTTAACAGTGTTGGCAGTGTTAGCAGTGTTGGCAGTGTTAGCAGTGTTGGCAGTGTTAGCAGTGTTGGCAGTGTTGGCAGTGTTGGCAGTGTTAGCAGTGTTAGCAGTGTTGGCAGTGTTGGGAGTGTTAGCAGTGTTGGGAGTGTTAGCAGTGTTGGGAGTGTTAGCAGTGTTGGGAGTGTTAGCAGTGTTAGCAGTGTTAGCAGTGTTGGCAGTTTTGGCAGTGTTGGCAGTGTTGGCAGTGTTAGCAGTGTTAGCAGTGTTGGCAGTGTTGGCAGTGTTGGCAGTGTTGGCAGTGTTAGCAGTGTTGGCAGTGATAGCAGTGTTGGCAGTTTTTGCAGTGTTGGCAGTGTTAGCAGTGTTAGCAGTGTTGGGAGTGTTGGGAGTGTTAGCAGTGTTGGGAGTGTTAGCAGTGTTGGCAGTGTTGGCAGTGTTAACAGTGTTGGCAGTGTTAGCAGTGTTGGCAGTGTTAGCAGTGTTGGCAGTGTTGGCAGTGTTGGCAGTGTTGGCAGTGTTAGCAGTGTTGGCAGTGTTAGCAGTGTTGGCAGTGTTAGCAGTGTTAGCAGTGTTGGCAGTGGTAACAGTGTTGGCAGTGTTAGCAGTGTTGGCAGTGTTAGCAGTGTTGGCATTGTTGGCAGTGTTGGCAGTGTTGGCAGTGTTAACAGTGTTAGCAGTGTTAGCAGTGTTGGGAGTGTTAGCAGTGTTGGCAGTGTTGGCATTGTTGGCAGTGTTAACAGTGTTGGCAGTGTTAGCAGTGTTGGCAGTGTTAGCAGTGTTGGCAGTGTTGGCAGTGTTAGCAGTGTTGGCAGTGTTAGCAGTGTTGGCAGTGTTAGCAGTGTTAGAAGTGTTGGCAGTGTTAACAGTGTTGGCAGTGTTAGCAGTGTTGGCAGTGTTAACAGTGTTGGCAGTGTTAGCAGTGTTATCAGTGTTGGCAGTGTTAACAGTGTTGGCAGTGTTAACAGTGTTGGCATTGTTGGCAGTGTTTGCAGTGTTGGCAGTGTTAGCAGTGTTGGCAGTGTTAGCAGTGTTAACAGTGTTGGCAGTGTTAGCAGTGTTGGCAGTGTTAGCAGTGTTGGCAGTGTTAACAGTGTTGGCAGTGTTAGCAGTGTTGGCAGTGTTAGCAGTGTTGGCAGTGTTAACAGTGTTGGCAGTGTTAGCAGTGTTGGCAGTGTTAGCAGTGTTAGCAGTGTTGGCAGTGTTAACATTGTTGGCAGTGTTAGCAGTGTTGGCAGTGTTAACAGTGTTGGCAGTGTTAGCAGTGTTAGCAGTGTTGGCAGTGTTAACAGTGTTGGCAGTGTTAGCAGTGTTGGCAGTGTTAACAGTGTTGGCAGTGTTAGCAGTGTTAGCAGTGTTGGCAATGTTAACAATGTTGGCAGTTTTAACAGTGTTGGCAGTGTTAGCAGTGTTGGCAGTGTTAACAGTGTTGGCAGTTTTAACAGTGTTGGCAGTGTTAGCAGTGTTGGCAGTGTTAACAGTGTTGGCAGTGTTAACAGTGTTGGCAGTGTTAGCAGTTTTATCAGTGTTAGCAGTGTTGGCTGTGTTAACAGTGTTGGCAGTGTTAGCAGTGTTGGCAGTGTTAACAGTGTTGGCAGTGTTAACAGTGTTGGCAGTGTTAGCAGTTTTATCAGTGTTAGCAGTGTTGGCAGTGTTTGCAGTGTTGGCAGTGTTAACAGTATTGGCAGTGTTAGCAGTGTTGGCAGTGTTAACAGTGTTGGTAGTGTTAACAGTGTTGGCAGTGTTAACAGTGTTGGCAGTGTTAGCAGTGTTGGCAGTGTTAGCAGTGTTGGCAGTGTTGGCAGTGTTGGCAGTGTTAGCAGTTTTATCAGTGTTAACAGTGTTGGCAGTGTTAACAGAGTTGGCAGTGTTAACAGTATTGGCAGTGTTAGCAGTGTTGGCAGTGTTAACAGTGTTGGCAGTGTTAACAGTGTTGGCAGTGTTAACAGTGTTGGCAGTGTTAGCAGTGTTGGCAGTGTTAGCAGTGTTAGCAGTGTTAGCAGTGTTAACAGTGTTGGCAGTGTTGGCAGTGTTGGCAGTGTTGGCAGTGTTGGCAGTGTTGGCAGTGTTGGCTTGCCGTGGTGACCTACATGGCTACAGAGGGTAAACAAACAATCAAGTTATTTGTGTACTCAGCCCTGAGATAATTCCTTCCATTAAAAATTTGTTCTTTGTTATAGTTACTGAAATGTTTTCTAGATATAGTAACAGTCTATTACTTAGAATAATCTATGGATATAGTTTAGAGTGAAACAAATAGATATAGTGTTACTGCATTTTGATTATAATCAGAAAATTATATTTGTTTTATTGCAACAAATTAGTGACGATAATAGGAATCTGTTATTAAAAATATCATATCATTATAATAACTGGAAACTGGCAATATTGGTAGCAAATTAATACTGATGTTATTAAATGTTTATGTTAAAAACATTTAATAAGCAAATGGTTATGGTGAGGTTTGTACATTATACAACTTGATCTGTGGAAGCTACTAACATGGAGCTGGTTGACCAGACCCTTGGGGTCAGGGAAGTGGTCAGGGTTGAACACTGCGTTGCCATGGCACGTCTCCCAGTCGTCGTCTATCTCAACCTGCAGCAAACATTAATATAAATATAAATAATTAAATAAATAAATATATATATATATATATATATATATATATATATATATATATATATATATATATATATATATATATATATATATATATATATATATATATATATATATATATATATATATATATATATATATATATATATATATATATATATATATATATATATATATATATATATATATATATAAAATTTGAAATCTGACTAGACACTGAGTCACTTCCCCCTGTTAAAAAAACATGTGTCTTCAGATTATTGGTGGGCGAAGGTAAATTCATATGTGGTAGAAAAAGTATTGCATGTGACCTGCCATAGAGAACTATTTATTATGTGGGACTCTGAGATAAAGATGGAAGTGTATACCAGGCTAGTGCAAGGTTACTCTGGATGGTGACTTACATATCTCTGGACCGGTGGTGAAAAAAGCAGTATGAAAGATTCTTGTGTTTTGGTTTAGATGGTAGACTTCGAAAATGAAACTGATACCACGTTTATAAATAGATGAAGAATGATGTCCTCTGTACTTGGAGTATAGTGACGAGTGGGTTACAAGACTCTACGAAAAATTGTTTCAGCTGTCTTGAGTTTGGACTTGGAAACGAACAGGAGAAAAATTAGCAAAAATATACACAAACAGGAGATCGATGGAATCCTTAGATTAAAGAAGAGAAAACTTTGAAAATTTATTCCATATTACATTTTGGAGAAGATAAAGACCGTTACTGGCCTATAAGTCAATAATTAAACGAGATATCTCATTTTATGCTAGAAAATATGATCAAAATACTTGGGCAGTTTATGGATCACATTCTCACCTGCTCAGTAAGTGAGATCATCAACTGATGGCAACAAGTTAGTTATTAAAGGTGTTTAACAGAAGACATAAGGACGAGGGACATGTAACTTTAGGTCCTGTGTTATTGAGACGACCAACAAGTCAATGGTTTCTAGTCAGTCTGAACGATGGCCAGATATTGTTACCCCCATGGATGGTTCATGTCTCGATCCTTTCATTATACTTCATCTAAAATGGAATCTTTTCTATCCTCTGTCGTACAATAAAACTTTAAACCTTTTCTCAGTATAGTTGAGTAAGTTAGTCTACTACAGTCCCGATTAATAGGTGCACATTTAAGGTGAGCCTGTGGGCTCACCATGGTCATTAAGGCCGCATGTCAACTCTTCACCAATCAACAATACTCTAATCCTATTTACGGACGTATTGGGTTTAACGTAAACTACTACTTTCAACAAACAGGTCGTATCCCACCGAGGCGGGGTGCCACAATAAGAAATACAAAAGTTTCTCTTTTTAACTTTAGTAATGTATACAGAAGAAGGGGTTACTACCCCCTTGCTCCAGGCATTTTAGTCTGCTCTACGACACTCATGGCTTACGGAGGAGGAATTTTAACGTAAACTCTACGTGTATAAACTATACACAGAGATATACATCCCTCTGCGTGTGCTTACAGTTGCTGTCAGTGCACACAAATTAAGATATATACTTATTAGAGTTTATAGTGTTTATGTAATTAGGTTGGATAATGGAGGTCAAAGGTTATCGACTAAACGAGGGTCATTAACTCTGCATCTTACTTTTCACTAGCAGACAAGTATGTTTAAGTCCCTAAACTATGGATCAAAGTAAACTCTCAGCATATATTCGTTGAGACATACGTCTCTCAGTGTATATATCCTGTGCCCATATAATATTAATGGGGTTTGAAGTCTATCGGTTACGATAGGCTCATTAAGGCAACACATAACTTTTTCACCCCTAAGATAGGGATTAAAATAAACTCTCAGCATATATACGCAGAGAGAAATAAACCTCTGGGTTTATGTATCCTGTGGTCATTTAAGTTGGTTAATTGGGTTTAAAGCCTATGGGTACACGAAGGCAAGTCACCTGTTTACTACCAATCAAATATTTTTAAATCCCAAATATAGGCATGTTGGGATTAACGTAAACTCTAAGTGTACATAAACTGAGATATACGTCCCTCCTAGTGTACATGTTGCTCTCAGTGCACACACATCTCGTGTACATGTTGCTCTCAGTGCACGCACATCTCGTGTACATAAGAACATAAGAATGGAGGAACACTGCAGAAGGCCTACTGGCCCATACAAGGCACGTCCATATCAAAACCACCACTACCTAAGAATTTATTCCCGTACTCACGACACCAATCAAACCCAGCCCCTCCTACTCATATATTTGTCCAATCTCTTTTTAAAGCCACCCAAGGTCCTAGCCTCTATCACAGTACTCGGAAGATTGTTCCACGCATCTACAACTCTGTTCGAAAACCAGTACTTGCCTATGTCCTTTCTAAATCTAAATTTATCCAATTTAAATCCGTTATTTCTGGTTCTTACTTGGTTTGATATCCTCAGTATTTTATTAATATCTCCTTTGTTTATGCCCATCATCCACTTGTACACTTCGATGATATCTCCCCTCATTCTACGTCTCTCCAGAGAGTGGAGATTCAACGCTCTAAGTCTATCTTCATACGGGAGATTTCTTATACTGTAAATCATTTTAGTCATTCTTCTTTGTATGTTCTCCAATGAATCTATATCCATCCTGTAGTAAGGAGACCAAAACTGAGCTGCATAATCCAAATGAGGTCTCACTAGTGATGTATAGAGCTGTAAAATAACTTTTGGACTTCTGTTGCTTATACTTCTTGAAATAAATCCTAGTAATCTGTTAGCCTTATTGCGCACACTTAGGCACTGTTGTCTTGGCTTTAGATTTCTGCTTACCATGACTCCCAAGTCTTTTTCACATTCTGTATGATCAAGCTCAACTTCACCTAGTTTATAAATTCGAGGGATATTTTCATTACCAAGGACTAGTACCTTACACTTGTCCACATTGAACTTCATCTGCCACTTTTCAGACCAAGACATTAATTTGTCCAAATCCTCCTGGAGTTCACTGGTATCCTCCTCAGAATGAATCATACGGCCTATTTTTGTATCATCAGCAAATTTACTCATGTCACTTGCAATTCCTTCATCAAGGTCATTTATGTAAATTATGAACAACAATGGGCTTAAAACTGATCCTTGTGGAACGCGGAGACACGAGTATCCCTGCGATCCCCGTCGGGGAGGGGAGTCTTTACTGCGCTCTGCATCACCAGGATGCAGTACTCTAACCGAGTCAAGATCAAGCCATCTAGTGGAATCATAGATGATACCACCAAACTAGCACTTGCATCTGCTGTTAGCAGCAGTCTGCAAGTCAAATTCACGGCGATATTATCACTGAAAGCTGCCTTCATTGTCGTCTGTATTGACGACACTGAGGCAGAGAAGCTTCTCACTACTGCTGCCACTACCACGCTACAAGACCGAGGATTCCAAGTCTGGACTTCCCCGGCCTTGAAGGCCAAGAGGACTGTGTTCCTCAGACGCCTAGACACTCTCATCACCACTCAGGACACCAATGAAATTAAAACATGCATAGAAAAGCAGAACCCTTGGGCAAAGGTGGACTTTATCAACAAAATACCCAATGCTCCATCCATGCTGAAGGTCACCTTCAGTGACGTCACTATGGCAGACACAGCACTTACCGATGGACTGGTTATCCAATACTTCCACATTAACTCAGCCTTCATCGAAGCAGAGAAATTTAGACCAATCCCACAATGCTATAACTGCTACTCATACCATCACATAACGAAAGACTGCCCAACCAAGGATAAAAAGTTCTGCTCCACCTGCAGTAAGGAAGGACATGACTACAGGTCCTGCACCACCACTACTCCACCACTGCACCACCACTACTCCACCACTGCACCACCACTACTCCACCGAAATGTTTAAACTGCAAGAACGATCACCACACTCTTGCTGCCAGATGTCCAATTCGTCGAGAAATCCACAAGAAACAAGTAGAACAGCTCAAAAAAACCACTCCCCAGACCACTACTTACGCTGCTATCACCAAACTTCAAAATGATACTACAAAAATTCTCCAGGCCACGCAAGCGGCTGCCACCACCACCACTACACCACCACTACATGCTGGAGAATCTACCAAAATTCTTTACTGCATCATGTACGCCCACGTACAGAATGTAGCTACACCAGGTTCATTTAATACAACTATTAATGAACTACTACAACTCAACAACCTGCCAAACTTTACATTCCCTGCATCGCCACCGTCAGCTGAAATCATTCAAGCCACCACATGTACCGTCCACCTCGCACCTACACCGACACCACCACCAGCACCTCAAGCTCCGCCCTCCACCATGGAGACGGACCAACCAGAGAACAGAGAGGAGCCGACTCCTCCCACCACCGAGAGCACACCTGTACCTGCTACCACCACTGCAATGCACCAATCAGAGACATTTACTGAATTACCTCTACTCATGCAAATTCCCCCAGCCAAGAGAGCTAAAGTTCTGTGTGAAAGTATTCAGGATTTCCTGAATATCAGCTTCAAGGATCCTGCTACTGCTACTGCTGCTGCTACTGCTACTCCTACTGCTACTGCTACTGCTACTGCTACTCCTACTACTGATAGATACGCAGACGAAGTCGACTCCTCATACCTTGATACCAACGGTATCTTCTTCTATACCACTGATCAATATAGAACTGAAATGCATGCACAAGAAGTTCACCACCGCCTCAAGCATGGAACTGTCAAGTTTACCTGCGACCCCCATCACAGCTACACACTAGAACAAGCCCTCCAGCTCGCCACCTATCACCTCAACGACTTCACAAACACATTCCTCGTAGAACACATCTCCAGGAAGAAGTTCAGGGCACTACAGAATGGTACCATTGAACGATACGCTGATTAGAATCTTCCCATCCACCACTCACTGAGAAGATAAGTTTCCCCAGCACTTTGCTCTTTAGCTAAAGCTGGGGTGTGGCTCCAATCGACCCTGTTTTGCACTGCTTCCTTGGCCTCTCCTGACCTGCCTGCTGCTGCAGCCTTATCCATCGTCCTTGCATCGTCAGCTGATTACCGCTGACATGCCTCCAAGACTCTCCCTTCTCTGGGATCCATAGACATCCAGCAAGACATGGACATCCATCAAGACACTCCCTGCACTGGGAGCCAAGGCCGGGTCGCCTATTGACGAAGACCCGGGCCGGCAGTACCGGCAAACCTACAACAACAATTGTGGAACGCCACTAGTGACTAATCCCCATTCAGATTTGACCCCATTAATGGAAACTCTCTGCTTTCTATTGGTAAGCCATGCCTCTATCCATGCTAGAACTTTACCTCCTATACCATGAGCTGCCACCTTTCTTAAGAGTCTCTTGTGAGATACTCTATCGAAGGCCTTACTGAAATCCAAGTAAACTATATCATATTCTTTATCACTGTCTACTGCCTCAAATGTTTTATTGAAAAACGTCAGAAAATTTGTCAGGCAGGAACGACCTCTCGTGAACCCATGCTGAGATTCATTAATCAAATTATGTTCTTCAAGGTGACTTCTAATAATATCAGCTATAATTGATTCTAATAATTTGCCTACTATAGATGTGAGGCTTATTGGACGGTAATTTGATGGAATTGACTTATCCCCTGATTTGAATATAGGAACTACATTAGCTATCTTCCACATCTCTGGCACAATACCATTTAGGATGGACGTATTAAACACATTCGTTAATGGCTGACTAAGTTCCATCTTGCATTCTTTAAGTACCCTGGAAAACAACTCGTCGGGTCCCGGGGACTTATTTTGCTTCAGTTTATCTATCTGTTTGATAACCATGTCCCTCGTGACAGTGCACACACATCTCGTGCACACACATCTCATTGCACACACATCAACTGCTCTGCAGTGCCCGAAATGCTTTGCATAATTATGGGTTTTCTTCATGAACAACTAAGTCTCACTCATCTCTGTACAGACATTCTATCACGTTCAAATAAAATTATTATTATTCAGAACATAAACAAATTGGTCTTTGAAAAACAAATATAGATGTAATTAGGTGAGTGATGGTTGCAAGACTGGCTGTTACAACCCAAGACACATACATAAGAAAACCAATATTTTGATTACGATGTTGTACCCACACGGAGCTTTCTAAAGTGCATGGTGTACTTTATAAAGCTTCGTGTACAATGTAGTGAGTTCGCCGGTGTTGTCCCGGCCCGGGCGTTGTCCAGATGGTGACCCGGCGTTGTCCAGATGGTGACCCGGCGTTGTCCAGATGGTGACCCGTTCATGGCAGATGGTACGCGTGTCCAGATGGTGACCCAGCGTTGTAGAGATGGTGACCCGGCGTTGTCCAGATGGTGACCCGGCGTTGTCCAGATGGTGACCCAGCGTTGTCCAGATGGTGACCTGGCGTGTGTCTAGATGGTGACCCGGCGTGTGTCCAGATGGTGACCCGGCGTTGTCCAGATGGTGACCCGGCGTTGTCCAGATGGTGACCCAGCGTTGTCCAGATGGTGACCCAGCGTTGTCCAGATGGTGACCCAGCGTTGTCCAGATGGTGACCCGGCGTTGTCCAGATGGTGACCCGGCGTTGTCCAGATGGTGACCCGGCGTGTGTCTAGATGGTGACCCGGCGTGTGTCCAGATGGTGACCCGGCGATGTCCAGATGGTGACCCAGCGTTGTCCAGATGGTGACCCGGCGTTGTCCAGATGGTGACCCGGCGATGTCCAGATGGTGACCCGGCGTTGTCCATATGGTGACCCGGCGTTGTCCAGATGGTGGCCCGGCGTTGTCCAGATGGTGACCCGGCGTGTGTCTAGATGGTGACCTGGCGTGTTTCCAGATGGTGACCCGGCGTGTTTCCCGATGGTGACCCAGCGTGTTTCCAGATGGTGACCTGGCGTGTTTCCCGATGGTGACCTGGCGTGTTTCCCGATGGTGACCCAGCGTGTTTCCAGATGGTGACCCGGCGTGTTTCCCGATGGTGACCTGGCGTGTTTCCAGATGGTGACCTGGCGTGTTTCCCGATGGTGACCCGGCGTGTTTCCAGATGGTGACCCGGCGTGTTTCCAGATGGTGACCTGGCGTGTTTCCCGATGGTGACCCGGCGTGTTTCCAGATGGTGACCCGGCGTGTTTCCAGATGGTGACCCGGCGTGTTTCCAGATGGTGACCTGGCGTGTTTCCAGATGGTCACCTGGCGTGTTTCCAGATGGTGACCTGGCGTGTTTCCAGATGGTGACCTGGCGTGTTTCCAGATGGTGACCTGGCGTGTTTCCAGATGGTGACCCGGCGTGTTTCCAGATGGTGACCCGGCGTGTTTCCAGATGGTGACCCGGCGATGTCCAGATGGTGACCCAGCGTTGTCCAGATGGTGACCCGGCGTTGTCCAGATGGTGACCCGGCGATGTCCAGATGGTGACCCAGCGATGTCCAGATGGTGACCCGGCGTTGTCCATATGGTGACCCGGCGTTGTCCAGATGGTGGCCCGGCGTTGTCCAGATGGTGACCCGGCGTGTGTCTAGATGGTGACCTGGCGTGTTTCCAGATGGTGACCCGGCGTGTTTCCCGATGGTGACCCAGCGTGTTTCCAGATGGTGACCTGGCGTGTTTCCCGATGGTGACCTGGCGTGTTTCCCGATGGTGACCCAGCGTGTTTCCAGATGGTGACCCAGCGTGTTTCCAGATGGTGACCTGGCGTGTTTCCAGATGGTGACCTGGCGTGTTTCCAGATGGTGACCTGGCGTGTTTCCAGATGGTGACCCGGCGTGTTTCCAGATGGTGACCCGGCGTGTTTCCAGATGGTGACCCGGCGATGTCCAGATGGTGACCCAGCGTTGTCCAGATGGTGACCCGGCGTTGTCCAGATGGTGACCCGGCGATGTCCAGATGGTGACCCAGCGATGTCCAGATGGTGACCCGGCGTTGTCCATATGGTGACCCGGCGTTGTCCAGATGGTGGCCCGGCGTTGTCCAGATGGTGACCCGGCGTGTGTCTAGATGGTGACCTGGCGTGTTTCCAGATGGTGACCCGGCGTGTTTCCCGATGGTGACCCAGCGTGTTTCCAGATGGTGACCTGGCGTGTTTCCCGATGGTGACCTGGCGTGTTTCCCGATGGTGACCCAGCGTGTTTCCAGATGGTGACCCAGCGTGTTTCCAGATGGTGACCTGGCGTGTTTCCAGATGGTGACCCAGCGTGTTTCGTGTAAAATAAACGATGTAATATAAAGGTCTCCTAAACAAGTGTTGACTAGACTATTGTTCAACTGTTATTAGTGTGTAGAACAGAGGTTGTCTGTGGGTTTATAACTGATTAGGTTAGTGATTCTTCTCGAGTCAGTTATGAAATTCAGCCCAGGACCTGCCACCCCATCCTAGTTACCTGAACCCTGCAAGGTTCACCCGTGCATCCACTGAACCCTGCAAGGTTCACCCGGGCATCCACTGAACCCTGCAAGGTTCACCCGGGCATCCACTGAACCCCGCAAGGTTCACCCGTGCATTCACTGAACCCTGTAAGGTTCATCCGTGCATCCACTGAACCCTGCAAGGTTCACCCGGGCATCCACTGAACTCCGCAAGGTTCACCGGGCATCCACTGAACCCTGCAAGGTTCATCCGTGCATTCACTGAACCCTGCAAGGTTCATCCGTGCATCCACTGAACCCTGCAAGGTTCACCCGTGCATTCACTGAACCCTGCAAGGTTCATCCGTGCATTCACTGAACCCCGCAAGGTTCATCCGTGCATTCACTGAACCCTGCAAGGTTCATCCGTGCGTTCACTGAACCCTGCAAGGTTCATCCGTGCATTCACTGAACCCCGCAAGGTTCATCCGTGCATTCACTGAACCCTGCAAGGTTCATCCGTGCGTTCACTGAACCCTGCAAGGTTCATCCGTGCATTCACTGAACCCTGCAAGGTTCATCTGTGCATCCACTGAACCCTGCAAGGTTCACTCGGGCATTCACTGAACCCTGCAAGGTTCACTCGGGCATTCACTGAACCCTGCAATGTTCACCCGTGCATTCACTGAACCCTGCAAAGTTCATTCGTGCATTCACTGAACCCTGCAAGGTTCATCCGTGCATTCACTGAACCCCACAAGGTTCACCCGTGCATCCACTGAACTCCGCAAGGTTCACCCGTGCATCCACTGAACCCTGCAAGGTTCACCCGTGCATCCACTGAACCCTGCAAGGTTCACCCGTGCATCCACTGAACCCTGCAAGGTTCACCTGTGCATTCACTGAACCCCGCAAGGTTCACCTGTGCATCCACTGAACCCTGCAAGGTTCACCCGTGCATTCACTGAACCCTGCAAGGTTCATCCGTGCATTCACTGAACCCGGCAAGGTTCACACGTGCATCCACTGAACTCCGCAAGGTTCACCCGTGCATCCACTGAACCCTGCAAGGTTCATCCGTGCATCCACTGAACCCTGCAAGGTTCACCCGGGCATCCACTGAACCCTGCAAGGTTCACCCGTGCATCCACTGAACCCTGCAAGGTTCACCCGTGCATCCACTGAACCCTGCAAGGTTCACCCGTGCATCCACTGAACCCTGCAAGGTTCACCCGGGCATCCACTGAACCCTGCAGGGTTCACCCGGGCATCCACTGAACCCTGCAAGGTTCAGTGTTGACTTTCAGAGACAAGTTCAGAAATGATCGGTTTCACCTTGGCAAGTGCCACTCTCACCTTGGCAAGTGCCACTCTCACCTTGGAAAGTGCCACTCTCATCTTGGCAAGTGCCACTCTCACCTTGGCAAGTGCCACTCTCACCTTGGCAAGTGCCAGTCTCACCTTGGCAAGTGCCACTCTCACCTTGGAAAGTGCCACTCTCACCTTGGCAAGTGCCACTCTCACCTTGGCAAGTGCCACTCTCACCTTGGAAAGTGTCATTCTCACCTTGGCAAGTGCCACTCTCACCTTGGCAAGTGCCACTCTCACCTTGGCAAGTGCCACTCTCACCTTGGCAAGTGCCACTCTCACCTTGGCAAGTGCCATTCTCACCTTGGCAAGTGCCACTCTCACCTTGGCAAGTGCCACTCTCACCTTGGCAAGTGCCACTCTCACCTTGGAAAGTGCCACTCTCACCTTGGCAAGTGCCACTCTCACCTTGGAAAGTGCCACTCTCACCTTGGCAAGTGCCACTCTCACCTTGGAAAGTGCCACTCTCACCTTGGCAAGTGCCACTCTCACCTTGGAAAGTGCCACTCTCACCTTGGAAAGTGCCATTCTCACCTTGGAAAGTGCCACTCTCACCTTGGCAAGTGCCACTCTTATATCATTTTCGCAACAAAGTCTGTTCCTTTTCTTGGTTTTGATGTCTACCATCCTGGAAAAGGATTACTGGGAAAGATACGTTGTAACAAACGGCGTGAGTATCTCAAGGTCTTTCTTAGCAACAAGAGGCTACGCTACGATTTGTGACACCAAAACGTTGAGAGCGTTGTTGTTCTGAAGAGTTGCTGTTGAACCTGGCACTGCTGAAGCTGAATGATTTCGTTGAGGTATTCATCATTGACATCTGTTGTGGCAACACTGAACGTGAACTGCTGTCTCACTCATGCTGGATGTGACCCGTCTTCGATCTTACTGATACAGTCGTCCAGCAGGGGAAAATTTGCGAAGTTATCATACTTTGTTCGTGGTTTCCATAACGGTAGTTCCACTTCGATGATGTTGACTCCACCGACCAGCATCTGTCAATTGAGATGATTGAGAGCATCGAAGATATCGGCCATATACGCCAAAATGAGAATGAACGCAGAATTTTCGAAGCAATCTGCATGACAATGTTGGTGCTCTCGCAAAAACAGGGCTAATTCCACACGCAAGGCAAAAACCCGATCCAGCATCTTTCCCCGGGATAACGTCACCCAACGTTAGAATGGCACAGAAGTACCTCGAATTCAGAGCCCATTTCATTACACAGTTCTTTGTAGATGCGGTTCTTCATAACACTATTTCGCACATAGTTCACATATTCCATTAAAATTTTCAATACTTCTGCCAGTTTTGGAGGCAAGGTTTTTGTTGCCAACGCATGCCTGTGCAGAACACTGTGTAACAATGAAGTGTGGTGCATCGGCTTTCACCAGCGCTCCAGAGTTTCGTGCCAGCAGGACTGGAGCTCCGCCCCATCAAACTGCAGGAACAATATTCCACGAGAGATCGTTGTCTCTGAAGAAGTCATCCACGAGCTTCTTCACGTCGCTGCCAGGTTGTTGTGTGTGTGTGTGTGTGTGTGACCTCCGCCGAACCCCTGAGACTGACTCACCGAACCCCTGGGGTTCGATCGAACCCAGGTTAAGAACCACTGGTATAAAGAAATGTGGCACCCCCATAGGCATGGTGGGCCACTCGACCCCCTCCCCTTCTTTCTCTCCCAACTGGGGAAAAGTTCGTAACTTCTGGTAATCAAACAAGATTTTCAGCAACTACCAGGCTGTGAAACAACAACTACCAGGCTGTGAAACAACAACTACCAGGCTGTGAAACAACAACTACCAGGCTGTGAAACAACAACTACCAGGCTGTGAAACAACAACTACCAGGCTGTGAAACAACAACTACCAGGCTGTGAAACAACAACTACCAGGCTGTAAAACAACAACTACCAGGCTGTAAAACAACAACTACCAGGCTGTGAAACAACAACTACCAGGCTGTGAAACAACAACTACCAGGCTGTGAAACAACAACTACCAGGCTGTGAAACAACAACTACCAGGCTGTGAAACAACAACTACCAGGCTGTAAAACAACAACTACCAGGCTGTAAAACAACAACTACCAGGCTGTGAAACAACAACTACCAGGCTGTGAAACAACAACTACCAGGCTGTGAAACAACAACTACCAGGCTGTGAAACAACAACTACCAGGCTGTAAAACAACAACTACCAGGCTGTGAAACACCAACTACCAGGCTGTGAAACAACAACTACCAGGCTGTGAAACACCAACTACCAGGCTGTGAAACACCAACTACCAGGCTGTGAAACAACAACTACCAGGCTGTGAAACAACAACTACCAGGCTGTGAAACAACAACTACCAGGCTGTGAAACAACAACTACCAGGCTGTGAAACAACAACTACCAGGCTGTGAAACAACAACTACCAGGCTGTGAAACAACAACTACAAGGCTGTAAAACAACAACTACCAGGCTGTAAAACAACAACTACCAGGCTGTGAAACAACAACTACCAGGCTGTAAAACAACAACTACCAGGCTGTGAAACACCAACTACCAGGCTGTGAAACAACAACTACCAGGCTGTGAAACAACAACTACCAGGCTGTGAAACAACAACTACCAGGCTGTGAAACAACAACTACCAGGCTGTGAAACAACAACTACCAGGCTGTGAAACAACAACTACCAGGCTGTAAAACAACAACTACCAGGCTGTAAAACAACAACTACCAGGCTGTGAAACAACAACTACCAGGCTGTAAAACAACAACTACCAGGCTGTGAAACACCAACTACCAGGCTGTGAAACAACAACTACCAGGCTGTGAAACAACAACTACCAGGCTGTGAAACAACAACTACCAGGCTGTGAAACAACAACTACCAGGCTGTGAAACAACAACTACCAGGCTGTGAAACAACAACTACCAGGCTGTAAAACAACAACTACCAGGCTGTAAACAACAACTACTAGGCTGTGAAACACCAACTACCAGGCTGTGAAACAACAACTACCAGGCTGTGAAACAACAACTACCAGGCTGTGAAACACCAACTACCAGGCTGTGAAACAACAACTACCAGGCTGTGAAACAACAACTACCAGGCTGTGAAACAACAACTACCAGGCTGTGAAACACCAACTACCAGGCTGTGAAACAACAACTACCAGGCTGTGAAACAACAACTACCAGGCTGTGAAACACCAACTACCAGGCTGTGAAACAACAACTACCAGGCTGTGAAACACCAACTACCAGGCTGTGAAACAACAACTACCAGGCTGTGAAACACCAACTACCAGGCTGTGAAACAACAACTACCAGGCTGTGAAACAACAACTACCAGGCTGTGAAACAACAACTACCAGGCTGTGAAACAACAACTACCAGGCTGTGAAACAACAACTACCAGGCTGTGAAACACCAACTACCAGGCTGTGAAACAACAACTACCAGGCTGTGAAACACCAACTACCAGGCTGTGAAACAACAACTACCAGGCTGTGAAACAACAACTACCAGGCTGTGAAACAACAACTACCAGGCTGTGAAACAACAACTACCAGGCTGTGAAACAACAACTACCAGGCTGTGAAACACCAACTACCAGGCTGTGAAACAACAACTACCAGGCTGTGAAACAACAACTACCAGGCTGTGAAACAACAACTACCAGGCTGTGAAACACCAACTACCAGGCTGTGAAACAACAACTACCAGGCTGTGAAACAACAACTACCAGGCTGTGAAACAACAACTTCCAGGCTGTGAAACAACAACTACCAGGCTGTGAAACAACAACTACCAGGCTGTGAAACAACAACTACCAGGCTGTGAAACAACAATAACAAAAAAAGAGGAATTCCCAAGAAAAAATGTGACAAAATGGACAAATTTAGCCAAAAAATTGTAAGGTTGTCCAAATACAAGTGAAACAGAGGTAATTTTTGAAGGATCTTGATTCCTATGTAGTTGATCAGCCTACGACTTAAGAAATCCACCTTTTCCTTGCTTGCTTCATCAGACCCCAAATATGGAAATCCATATTAATCCTACCTGGCTGTTGTTGAATCCGCGGTTCGTAATCTCCCTAGCGAGGGCCAGTACCCTGGTGTCGTTGACTTCAGTCTTGTACTCGGCCCAGGTGGACCAGATGGGTTCCTGCATCATGCGAGCGTCAGGCGCTCCGTCAGGCAGCGAGAAGAACAAGGGGTAAGTCGCCTCGTGAACCTGAACCAGCAAAGCAAAATGATGAGTGGGAGGAGAAAATGATGAGTGGGAGGAGAAAATAATGAGTGGGAGGAGAAAATAATGAGTGGGAGGAGAAAATAATGAGTGGGAGGAGAAAATGATGAGTGGGAGGAGAAAATGATGAGTGGGAGGAGAAAATAATGAGTGGGAGGAGAAAATGATGAGTGGGAGGAGAAAATGATGAGTGGGAGGAGAAAATGATGAGTGGGAGGAGAAAATGATGAGTGGGAGGAGAAAATGATGAGTGGGAGGAGAAAATGATGAGTGGGAGGAGAAAATGATGAGTGGGAGGAGAAAATGATGAGTGGGAGGAGAAAAGAAGGAAAATGAATAAGTAAATGTAGAAAAAGAACAAATAAAAAATATTGTAGTTCTTGAGTTGAACTTTTCGACATGATTTATTAACCAGAATGACTTAGCAAACAAGTGAAGAGTATTGTTATAACTCCACGAAAATCAGTCTAAATCTCACGAAAGTTTTATAATTTATTGATGTTAAATAATCCTAACTAAATTTTCACTTGTCTTAGATAGGTTGGGTAGAATTACGCAATATAATATTTACTTTGTGGTGTGTACCGAGTACATTGTAATATACTCAGAGTTCAACACTATTACGAACACAGGTGTAATCTTGTGGCCTTTGCACCTGTTCGTAACTAAGTTTACCTGGACTTTACCTGGAGAGAATTCCAGGGGTCAACGCCCCTGCGGCCCGGTCTGTGACCAGGCCTCATTTGGAACAGAGCCTGATCAACCAGGCTGTTACTGCTGGCCGCACGCAGTCCAACGTACGAACCACAGCCTGGCTGGTCAAGTACCGACTTTAGGTGCCTGTCCAGTGCCTGCTTGAAGACAGCCAGGGGTTTGTTGGTAATCCCCCTTATGTATGCTGGGAGGCAGTTGAACAGTCTTGGGCCCCTGACACTTATTGTGTTGTCTCTCAACGTGCTAGTGGCACCCCTGCTCTTCATTGGGGGGATGTTACATCGCCTGCCGAGTCTTTTGCTTTCGTAGGGAGTGACTCTCGTGTGCAAGTTTGGTACTAATCCCTCGAGAATTTTCCACGTGTATATAATAATGTATCTCTCCCGCCTGCGTTCTAGGGAGTACAGGTTTAGGAACTTCAAGCGTTCCCAGTAATTGAGGTGGTTTATCACAGTTATGCGTCAGCAATATAACCAATTAGCAATGCAGGGACGACCAAAAGACAGCAGAGAATACTTCTTAAATATATATTTTCCTTCAACAAATATACAAGAACATAAGAATGGAGGAACACTACAGAAGGCCTACTGGCCCATGCAAGGCATGTCCTTATCAAAACCACCCCTTCCCAAACCTACCCAAGAATTTACTCCCGTACCCACGACACCAGTCAAATCCAGCCCCTCCCACTCATATTGGCCAATCTCGTTTTAAAGCTACCCAAGGTCCTAGCTTCGATTACCCTACTAGGAAGTTTGTTCCACACATCGACCACTTTGTCTGAAAACTAGTACTTACCTGGAGTGTACCTGGAGAGGGTTTCGGGGGTCAACATCCCCGTGGCCCGGTCTGTGTACAAGCTATGTAGATTTACAGAGAATATA
>WNWK01014422.1:0-51331 GCA_009830355.1 Cherax destructor | reverse complement strand
CAATTGTTTTTCAAAAGGGAGAAGGTTGTATCAAGCAAGTCCATGGGAAAAGGGGAATATAATAGTCATTTTTCTTTAAAAAAGCATTTTTGAAAATAATATGAATATTTTTTTTGGGTTTATATAAATTGGATTCTTTTATAATTAATAAAATTTGGGAAGAATTTAATGAAAAATTGGACTAATCAATTCTTGGGAAGAGTTTCAGGTTTTCTTATGTTCCTCTTCACAGAGTCGTAAAATTTACGCTACTGTGAGGTGTAGTCTTTGTTAGTGTGATGTGACTGTGATGTAGTCTTCCCCCTTATATAAGTCCTCTTGTCATGTTTCCTTTTATATTTCCCCTGATAATGTGAGTTGTCACAAAGCCTTGGAATTCCTCTATTTTTCATATGGTTGTCTTGCATATTTTGATATCACCTGATTACTGGATTTTTTTTATATATATATATATATATATATATATATATATATATATATATATATATATATATATATATATATATATATATATTTTTTTTCGTGCCGATTAGGTAAAACTGGTCATTAGCAGAACTCATCTAAAATTAAGTCCTTTCAAAAAATTTTCTCTTATATTTTTAAAAAGTATTTTTTTTTCATTTATGTTAATGTAAAATTTATAATTTTGTACCAAGAGAAACTTTGAAAACCTACCTAACCTTATTACAACAAGCGCAATTTAATTTGTCTAACCAACTAAATATATTTTAGATAAGTTAACATTAATTTAATAATAAGACTAACACAATTAAATATATTTTTTCTTTAGGTTCAGAACGATTTTTGCGAAATTTGCATACACAAATTTTCGCTTGTCTTATATGGAAGAAGACGTTGCTATTTAAGCCAAAATCGCAAGTTTTACCTAATCGGCAGAATATATATATATATATATATATATATATATATATATATATATATATATATATATATATATATATATATATATATATATATATTTTTTTTTTTTTTATTAACACATCGGCCGATTCCCACCAAGGCAGGGTGGCCCGAAAAGAAAAACTTTCATCATCATTCACTCCATCACTGTCTTGCCAGAAGGGTGCTTTACACTACAGTTATAAAACTGCAACATTAAATTTAGAGTGCATGTAACTACCCACTCAGAACTCACAGTGCCGGCACTGTACTTCCCATCTCCAGAACTCAAGTCCGGCCTGCCGGTTTCCTGAATCCCTTCATAAATGTTACTTTGCTCACACTCCAACAGCACGTCAAGTATTAAAACCATATGCCTCCATTCACTCCTATTAAATACGCTCACACATGCTTTCTGGAAGTCCAAGCCCCTCGCACACAAAACTTCCTTTACCCCTCCCTCCAACCTTTTCTAGGCCGACCCCTACCCCGCCTTCCCTCCACTACAGATTTATACACTCTCGAAGTCACTCTGTCTCGTTCCATTCTCTCTACATTCCAAACCACCTCAACAACCCCTCCTCAGCTCTCTGGACAATCGTTTTGGTAATCCCCACCTCCTCCTAATTTCCAAACTCCGAATTCTCTGCATTATATTCACACCACACATTGACCTCAGACATGACATCTCCACTGCCTCCAGCCTTCTCCTCGTTGCAACATTCATCACCCATGCTTCACACCCATATAAGAGCGTTGGTATAACTATACTCTCATACATTCCCTCTTTACTTCCATGGACAAGGTTCTTTGTCTCCACAGACTCCGAAGTGCTCCACTCACCCTTTTCCCTCATCAATTCTATGATTCACCTCATCCTTCATAGACCCATCCGCCGACATGTCCACTCCCAAATATCTGAATACATTCACCTCCTCCATACTCTCTCCCTCCAATCTGATATCCAATCTTTCGTCACCTATTCTTTTGTTATCCTCATCACCTTACTCTTTCCTATATTCACTTTCAATTTTCTTCTTTTACACACCCTACCAAATTCATCCACCAACCTCTGCAGCTTCTCTTCAGAATCTCCCAAAAGCACAGTGTCATCAGCAAAAAGCAACTGTGACAACTCCCACTTTGTATTTGCTTCTTTATCTTTTAGCCCAACACCTCTTGCCAAGACCCTCGCATTCACTTCTCTTACAACCCCATCTATAAATATATTGAACAACCACGGTGACATCACACATCCTTGTCTAAGGCCCACTTTTACTGGAAATAGTCCCTTCCCTCCTACACACTCTAACCTGAGCCTCACTATCCTCATAAAAACTCTTCACTGCTTTCAGTAACCTTCCTCCTATTCCATACACCTGCAACATCTGCCACATTGCCCCCTATCTACCCTATCATACGCCTTTTCCAAATCCATAAATGCCACAAAAACATCTTTACCCTTATCCAAATACTGTTCACCTATATGTTTCACTGTAAACACTTGGTCTACACACCCCTACCTTTCCTAAAGCCCCCTTGTTCATCTGCTATCCTGCTTTCTGTTTTACTCTTAATTCTTTCAATAATAACTCTACCATACACTTTACCAGGTACACTCAACAGACTTATTCCCCTATAATTTTTGCACTCTCTTTTGTCCCCTTTGCCTTTATACAAAGGAACAATACACGCTCTCTGCCAATCCCTAGGTACCTTACCCTCTTCCATACATTTATTAAATAATAGCACCAACCACTCCAAAATTATATCCCCACCTGCTTTTAACATTTCTATCTTTATCCCATCAATCCCAGCTGCCTTACCCCCTTTCATTCTACCCACTGCTTCACGAACTTCCCCTACACCCACAACTGGCTCTTCCACACTCCTACAAGATGTTATTCCTCCTTGCCCTACACACGAAATCACAGCTTCCCTGTCTTCATCAACATTTAATAAATCCTCAAAATATATCAGATCCGGATATATCAGATCATTATTTGGTTGTAGCTACAGTTAGAGTAAAAGGTAGATGGGACAAAAAGAAAATGGCAACAGCAAGTAAGAGAGAGGTAAAAGTGTATAAACTAAGGGAGGAGGAAGTTAGGGTGAGATATAAGCAACTATTGGCAGAAAGGTGGGCTAGTGCAAGTAGGAGTAGTGGGGGGGTTGAAGAGAGTTGGGATAGTTTTAAAAATGCAGTATTAGAATGTGGGGCAGAAGTTTGTGGCTATAGGAGGGTGGGTGCAGGAGGAAAGAGGAGTGAGTGGTGGAATGAAGAAGTAAAGGGTGTGATAAAAGAGAAAAAGGTAGCTTATGAGAGGTTTTTACAAAACAGAAGTGTTAGTAGAAGAGCAGAGTATGTGGAGAGTAAAATAAAGGTGAAGAGAGTGGTGAGAGAGTGCAAAGAAGAGCGGATGAAAGAATGGGAGAGGCTCTGTCAAGAAATTTTGCTGAAAACAAGAAAATTTTTGGAGTGAGATAAACAAGGTAAGAAAGCCTAGGGAACGAATGGATCTGTCAGTTAAAGAGTAGGAGTTAGTAGATGGGAGCTGGGTAGGTAGATGGGGAGCTGGAGGTATTGGATAGATGGCGAGAATATTTTGAGGAACTTTTAAATGTCGATGAAAAGAGGGAGGCGATAATTTCATGTACTGGCCAGGGAGGTACAACATCGTTTAGGAGTGAAGAAGAGCAGGATGTGAGTGTGGGGAGGTGAGTGAGGCATTACGTAGAATGAAAGGGGTAAAGCAGCTGGAATTGACGGAATCATGACAGAAATGTTAAAAGCAGGGGGATATAGTACTGGAGTGGTTGGTATTTTTGTTTAATATATGTATGAAAGAGGGAAGGTACCTAGGGATTGGCAGAGAGCATGTATAGTTCCTTTATATAAAGGGAAGGGGATAAAGAGAGTGTAAAAATTATAGGGGAATAAGTTTACTGAGTATACCAGGTAAAGTGTATGGCAGGGTTATTATTGAAAGAATTAGAGGTAAGACAGAGAGTAGGATTGCAGATGAGCAAGGAGGCTTTAGAATGGGTAGGGGATGTGTAGATCAAGTGTTTACAGTGAAGCATATAGTGAACAGTATTTAGATAAAGGTAGAAGTTTTTATTGCATTTATGGATTTAGAAAAGGCATATGATAGAGTGGATAGGGAGCAATGTGGCAAATGTTGCAAGTGTATGGAATAGGTAGTAAGTTACTGAAGGCTGTAAAGAGTTTTTATGAGATAGTGAGGCTCAGGTTAGGGTGTGTAGAGAGAGGAGATTACTTCCCGGTAAAAGTAGGTCTTAGACAGGGATGTGTAATGTCACCATGGTTGTTTAACATATTTATAGATGGGGTTGTAAAAGAAGTAAATGCTAGGGTGTTGGGGAGAGGGGTGGATTAAATTATGGAGAATTAAATGCAAAATGGGAGTTGACACAGTTACTTTTTGCTGATGATACTGTGCTTATGGGAGATTCTAAAGAAAAGTTGCAAGGTTAGTGGACGAGTTTGGGAGAGTGTGTAAAGGTAGAAAGTTAAAAGTGAACATAGATAAGAGTAAGGTGATGAGGGTATCAAACGATTTAAATAAAGAAAAATTGGATATCACATTGGAGAGAGGGATTATGGAAGAAGTAAATGTTTTCAGATATTTGGGAGTTGATGTGTCAGCGGATGGGTTTATGAAGGATGAGGTTAACCATAGAATTGATGAAGGAAAAAAGGTGAGTGGTGCATTGAGGTATCTGTGGAGACAAAAAACGTTATCCATGGAGGCAAAGAAGGGAATGTACGAAAGTATAGTGGTACCAACACTCTTATATGGGTGTGAAGCATGGGTGCAAATGCTGCAGCGAGGAGGAGGCTGGAGGCAGTGGAGATGTCCTGTCTAAGGGCAATGTGTGGTGTAAATATTATGCAGAAAATTCGGAATGTGGAAATTAGGAGAAGGTGTGGAGTTACTAAAAGTATTTGTCAGAGGGCTGAAGAGGGGTTGTTGAGGTGGTTTGGTCATTTAGAGAGAATGGATCAAAGTAGAATGACTTGGAGAGCGTATAAATCTGTAGGGAAGGAAGGC
Organism: Cherax destructor; assembly: GCA_009830355.1. Classification (NCBI taxonomy): domain Eukaryota; kingdom Metazoa; phylum Arthropoda; class Malacostraca; order Decapoda; family Parastacidae; genus Cherax; species Cherax destructor. The sequence goes on along the minus strand of WNWK01014422.1, from coordinate 46,355 downwards.
GGGGTAGGGGTCGTCCTAGAAAAGGTTGGAGGAAGGGGTAAAGGAGGTTTTGTGGGCGAGGGCTTGGACTTCCAGCAAGCATGTGTGAGCGTGTTAGATAGGAGTGAATGGAGACGAATGGTTTTGGGACATGACGATCTGTTAGAGTGTGAGCAGGGTAACATTTTGTGAAGGGATTCAGGAAACCAGTTAATTGATTTAGTTGGACTTGAGTCCTGGAAATGGGAAGTACAATGCCTGCACTTTAAAGGAGGGGTCTGAGATAGTGACAGCTGGGAGGGACTTTTCTCAGCTGTCGTATCTGAGCTCCTCTGCAAAGACAGTGATTATGTATGAGTGTGGTGAAAGTGTTGAATGATGATGAAAGTATTTTCTTTTCGGGGATTTTCTTTCTTTTTGGGTCACCCTGCCTCGGTGGGAGACGGCCGACTTGCTGAAAAAAAAAAAAAAAAAAATATATAATATATATATATATATATATATATATATATATATATTAATCGTGTGTGTGTGTATATATATATAAATTCAAGTTATGCGGATTAAAATAAGGGTTGAATGCGAAAAGTGGGTCATAATAAGTGTGTATGCACCTGGAGAAGAGAGTGAGGGGAGAGAGAGAGAGAGAGAGAGAGAGGGAGAGAGAGAGAGAGAGAGAGAGAGAGAGAGATTTTTGACAGATGTTAAGCGAGTGTGTAAGAACTTTTGAACCAAGTGAGAGAGGAGAGAGTAATTGTGGTAAGGGACCTAAATGCTGAAGTAGGGAAAACATTTAGAGAGGGTGTAGTAGGTAAGTTTGGGGTGCCAGGTGTAAATTATAATGGGAGCCCTTTGATTGAATTTTATATAAAAGGGGTTTGGTTATAGGTAATACATATTTTAAGAAAAAGAGGATGAATAAGTATACAAGATATGATGCAGGGCGTAATGACAGTAGTTTGTTGGACTACATATTGGTAGATAAAAGACTGTTGAGTAGACTTCAGGATGTATACATGTTTATAGAGGAGCCACAGATATATCGGATCAGTTTTTAGTTGTAGCTACAGTTAGAACAAAAGGTAGATGGGAAACAAGGAAAATGGAAGTAGCAAGTAAGAGAGAAATGAAGCCTTATAAGCTAAAGGAGGAGGCAGTTAAAGCAAGATGTAAAAAACTATTGGAGGATAGATGGGCTAGTGAGAGTATAGGCAATGGGGTTGAAGATATATGGGGTAGGTTTAAGAATGTAGTGTTAGAGTGTTCAACAGAAGTTTGTGGTTACAGGAAAGTGGGTGCGGGAGGGAAGATGGATTGGAGGAATGATGATGTAAAGAGAGAGTAAGGGAGAAAAAGTTAGCATATGAGAGGTTTTTACAAAGTAAAAGTGATGCAAGGAGGGAAGAGTATATGGAGAGAAAAAGAGAGGTTAAGAGAGTGGTGAAGCAATGTAAAAAGAGAGCAAATGAAAGAGTGGGTGAGATGTTATCAACAATTTTTTTTGAAAGTAAGAAAAAGTTTTGGAGTGAGACTAATAAGTTGAGGAAGCCTAGAGAACAAATGGATTTGATTGTTAAAAATAGGAGAGGAGAGTTATTAAATGGAGAGTTAGAGGTATCGGGAAGATGGAGGAATATTTAGAAAAAAAATTAAATGTTGATGAAGATAGGGAAGCTGTGATTTCGTGTGTAGGGCAAGGAGGAATTAAATCTTGTAGGAGTGTGGAGGAGCGAGTTGAGAGTGTAGGAAAAGTTCGTGAGTCAGTGGGTAGAAATAAAGGGGGTAAAGCAGCTGGGATTAGTAGGATTAAGATAAAAATGTTAAAATCAGGTGGGGATATAATTTTGGAGTGGTTGGTGCTATTAATTAATAAATGTATGGAAGATGGTAAGGTACCTAGGGATTGGCAGAGAGCATGCATAGTTCATTTGTATAAAGGTAAAGGGGACAAAAGAGAGTGCAAAAATTATACGAGAATAAGTCTGTTGAGTATACCTAGTAGGATAGCAGATGAACAAGGAGGCTTTTGGAAGGGTAGGGGGTGTGTAGACCAAGTGTTTTCAGTGAAACATATAGGTGAAAAGTATTTACATAAGGGTAAAGAGGTTTTTGTGGCATTTATGGATATGTAAAAGGCGTATGACAGGGTGGATAGGGGGGCAATGTGGCAGATGTTGCAGGTGTATGGAATAGGAGGCAGGTTACTGAAAGCAGTGAAGAGCTTTTACGAGGATATTGAGGCTCAGGTTAGAGTATGTAGGCGAGAGGTAGATTATTTTCCGTTGAAATTAGGCCTTAGACAAGGATGTGTGATGTCAATATAATTGTTCAATATATTTATAGATGGGGTTGTAAGAGAAGTGAATTTTCAAGTGTTGGCAAGAGGTTTGGGGTTAAAAGATAAAGAATCTAATACATCAGCTAAGAGCTCATGATACTGTGCTTTTGGAAGTTTTTGAAGGGAAGTTGCAGAGGCTTGTGGATGAGTTTGGTAGGGTGTGTAAAAGAAGAAAATTGAAAGTGAATATTGGAAAGAGTAAGGTGATGAGGATAACAAAAAACATTAGGTAACAAAAAATTGAATATCAGGTTGGAAAGAGAGTGTATGGAGGAGGTGAATGTATTCAGATATTTAGGAGTGGACGTGTTAGCAGATGGGTCTATGAATGATGAGGTGAATCATAGTGGTGAACTGAGGAGTCTGTGGAGACAAAGAACTTTGTCCATGGAATCAAAGAGGGGAATATATGAGAGTATAGTTATACCAACACTCTTATATTAATGTGAGACATGGGTTGTGAATGTTGCAACAAGGAGAAGGCTGGAGGCAGTGGAGATGTCGTGTCTGAGGTCAATGTGTGGTGTGAATATAATGCAGAGAATCCGTAGTTTGGAAATTAGGAGGAGGTGCGGGATTACCAAAACTATTAACCAGATTGCTGAGGAGGGGGTTGTTGAGGTGGTTTGGACATGGTTCGAGAGTGTATTAATTTGTAGTGGAGGTAAAACGGGATACAGGTTGGCCTAGGAAAGGTTGGAGGGAGGGGGTAAAGTAGGTTTTCTGTGCAAGGGGCTTTGACTTCCAACAAGCATGCATGAGCGTTTTAAATAGGAGTGAATGGAAACAAATGGTTTTTAGGACTTGACGTGCTGTTGGAATGTGAGCAAGGTAATATTTATGAAGGGATTCAGGGAAACTGGCAGGCCGGACATGAATCCTGGAGATGGGAAGTACAGTGTCTGCACTTTGAAGGAGGAGTGTTAATGTTGCAGTTTTATAACTGTAATGTAAGTGCGCCTCTGGCAAAACAGTGATAGGGTGAATGATGGTTAAAGTTTTTCTTTTTTGGGCCACCCTGCCTTGATGGGAGACTGCCAATCTGCCAATGCGTTAATAAATTAAAAAATATTAATATATATATATATATATATATATATATATATATATATATATATATATATATATATATATATATATATATATATATATATATATATGAAAGACAAGCCACGAAGGATGGAAATCTTTATCTCAAACACTTTCACACTTCCCATAGCATCGTCAGGAGTTATGCAATTTTGCAAGGCAGAAACTGAAGGATTGAGGGGAAGTTTTTTCTGAGAGTATCGAGTGTCGCAGCGCATGGTGCCACCAGTTGCAGTCTCTCTAAATGTGAGACAACGGTCTGAGTGCCATCCCTACGTCCCTCTCTGTCCTCCTCCCCACAGGTTTTCAGCAGTCAAGGAATAGGAAATAGTAATCCCCCTTATGTATGCTGGGAGGCAGTTGAACAGTCTTGGGCCCCGGACACTTATTGTGTTGTCTCTCAGTGCTTTTCATTGGGGAATGTTGCATCTCCTGCCTTTCCGATAATATTTCTATAATCCAAATTTCTTCTTCGAATATTTTTTCACCCCACTATCTCTGCTATCACTTAGTCTTGTGTACTTGTCCACGTATAGTACAGTAAGAGTTAAACGGGTTATATAGTATGCTACCATTTACGCAGGTGCGTAGACACTGGTCGAGCGTCACTAATAATTCATGAAAACACTTGGCATAATGAACAATCCTGTGATTTTGTGTAGGATTGTTGTTTAAGATTATGTACAATAGACTCTACTAAATAGCTAAATAGCTATCGAGCTTGAATAACCCATAATTTGAGTTATATACGGTGTTCCTGTCGTGTTTCAAGAGAGAAGATTCAATTATGTTTTTTTTCTATGACATAACTGTTGGGTACAACAATCTGGGCATCAGTCCACCCTGGTGGGTGATTACAGGAACTGACGTGGTTGAAGATAGCGTTCAACTCCTGTCCTGTCCTGACTGAGTATTTATGTTGGGCTATTCTCGTTTCCAGAGGTTTACCTGTTTAACCAATATATGAGAGAGGACACCAGGTTCATGAGGTGTGTGTTTTTATCAACCTCTGTTTGACTGCCCCAGTGTTTCTGAAAGCAAGGTTTATATTGATCTTATTTAATGCCTCAAATAGGCAGACCAGGTTCTCATTATATGTTAAAACTAGTACGTTTACCATATAATGAGAACCTGGTCTGCCTAGGTGAGGCATTAAAAAAGATCAATATAAACCTTGCTTTCAGAAACACTGGGACAGTGAAACAGAGGTTGATTAAAAACACACACCTCTAAACCCCAATGAGCTATGTTACGTATATTATCTTCCCAGCAGATATCAGTAACCACATGATTTATATGAACTCTGCAAGTGTCATTTTGTTGACGATAAGTTTGTTGAAAACACCATGAATGTTTTTGCTTCTTAAGATCAGTGTACATGCAAATCTGAAATTCAATTAGGTTGTGGTCCGAGTTTGCTGCATTCGACACCACTGACACCGACTCAGCTAGAACCGTAGGTACTCTACTCCGACACCGTACCTGCTAGGACCGTAGGTACTCTTCTCCGACACCGTACCTGCTAGAACCGTAGGTACTCTTCTCCGACACCGTACATGCTAGGACCGTAGGTACTCTTCTCCGACACCGTACCTGCTAGGACCGTAGGTACTGCACTCCGACACGGTAACTGCTAGGACCGTAGGTACTCCACTCTGACACCGTACCTGCTTTGACTGTAGGTACTGCACTCAGACACCGTACCTGCTTTGACTGTAGGTACTGCACTCCGACACCGTACCTGTTTGCTACCGTTAGTACTGTGAGTAGAACCAACAGGTGTCTGAGAAGGTCAATGCTCCTACCAGAACTAGTTGCTTGTTGATACCGATGGTATTACAAGCAGAATCAGCAGCCTGTTCAAACCACTGGTGAGAGCATGTAGGTGTGGGTGAGAGCATGTAGGTGTGGGTGAGAGCATGTAGGTGTGGGTGAGAGCATGTAGGTGTGGGTGAGAACATGTAGGTGTGGGTAGAGCATGTAGGTGTGGGTGAGCATGCAGGTTGGTGAAACATGTAGGTGTGGGTGAGAGCATGTAGGTGTGGTGAGACATGTAGGTGTGGGTGAAGCATGGTGTGGGTGAGAGCATGTAGGTGTGGGTGAGAGCATGTAGGTGTGGGTGAGAGCATGTAGGTGTGGGTGAGAGCATGTAGGTGTGGGTGAGAGCATGTAGGTGTGGGTGAGAGCATGTAGGTGTGGGTGAGAGCATGTAGGTGTGGGTGAGACTATGTAGGTGTGGGTGAGAACATGTAGGTGTGGGTGAGAGCATGCAGGTGTGGGTGAGCCATGTAGGTGTGGGTGAAGAATGTAGGTGTGGTGAGAGCATGTAGGTGTGGTGAGAGCATGTAGGTGTGGGTGAGAAGCATGCAGGTGTGGTGAGCATGTAGTGGGTGAGAGCATGTAGGTGTGGTGAGAGCATGTAGGTGTGGGTGAGACATGCAGGTGTGGTGAGCATGTAGGTTGGTAGAGATGAGGTGTGAGAGAGCATGTAGGTGTGGGTGAGAGCATGTAGGTGTGGGTGAGAGCATGTAGGTGTGGGTGAGAGCATGCAGGTGTGGGTGAGAACATGTTGGTGTGGGTGAGAGCATGTAGGTGTGGGTGAGAGCATGCAGGTGTGGGTGAGCGCATGTAGGTGTGGGTGAGAGAATGTAGGTGTGGGTGAGAGCATGTAGGTGTGGGTGAGAGCATGTAGGTGTGGGTAAGAGCATGCAGGTGTGGGTGAGCGCATGTAGGTGTGGGTGAGAGCATGTAGGTGTGTGTGAGAGCATGTAGGTGTGGGTGAGAGCATGCAGGTGTGGGTGAGTGCATGTAGGTGTGGGTGAGAGCATGTAGGTGTGGATGAGAGCATGTAGGTGTGGGTGAGACTATGTAGGTGTGGGTGAGAGCATGTAGGTGTGAGTGAGAGCATGTAGGTGTGAGTGGAGAGCATGTAGGTGTGGGTGAGAGCAAGTAGGTGTGGATGAGAGCATGTAGGTGTGGGTGAGAACATGTTGGTGTGGGTGAGAGCATGTAGGTGTGGGTGAGAGCATGTTGGTGTGGGTGAGAGCATGTAGGTGTGGGTGAAAGCATGACGGTGTGGGTGAGAGCATGACGGTGTGGGTGAAAGCAGGTGAGAGTGTGTGGGTGAAAGCAGTTGAAAATGTGTGGGTGAGAGCAGGGGAAAGTGTGTGGGTGAGAGCAGGGGAGAATGTGTGTCTGAAATCATGTAAGAGTGTGTAGGTGAGAGCAAGGGAGAAAATGTGGGTGAGGTGTAATCAGGTGAGATGGTGTGGTGAGAGTGTGGAGATCAGGTGAAGTGTGTGTGGTGGAAGAGCAGGAGAATGTGTGGGTGAGTGTGTGGGTAGATCAGGAGAATGTGTGGGAGTGTGTGGATGAGAGTGTGTGGGAGAGCAGGGGAGAGTGTGTGGGTGAGAAGTGTGTGGGTAGAGCAGGGGAGAATGTGTGGGTGTGATCAGGTGAGAGTGTGTAGGTGAAAGCACGGGGAGATTGTGTGGGTGAGAGTGTGTGGGTGTTATCAGGTGAGAGTGTGTAGGTGAAAGCACGGGGAGATTGTGTGGGTGAGAGTGTGTGGGTGAGAGTCTGAAGGTGAAAGCAGGGGAAAGTGTGTGGGTGTAAATGTGTGGGTGAACGTGTATTGCGTTAGTGTAGGGGTGAGAGCAGGTGAGAGTATGGGGGAGAGAGCAGGTGAGAGTGTGGGGAGAGAGCATGTGAAGTGTGGGGGAAGAGGTGAGTGTGGTGGAAGGAGGTGGAGTGTGGGGAAAGAACAGGTGAGAGTGTGGGGGAGAGAGCAGGTGAGAGTGTGGGGGAGAGAGCAGGTGAGTGTGGGGGAGAGAGCAGGTGAGAGTGTGGGGGAGAGAGCAGGTGAGAGTGTGGGGGTGAGAGGAGGTGTGAGTGTGGGAGAAAGAGCAGGTGAGAGTGTGGGGGAGAGAGCAGGTGAGAGTGAGTGTTAGAAGGAAGTGTGAGGAGAATTTCAAAGACTGGTATGTTTGTGAGCATCGGTTAAAGATGAGAGATCAGTGAGAAAGGATGAGAATGAGCACACACACACACACACACACACACACACGTCAGGCCCATACTAGAGTATGCAGCACCAGTCTGGAACCCACACCTGGTCAAGCACGTCAAGAAATTAGAGAAAGTGCAAAGGTTTGCGACAAGGCTAGTTCCACAACTCAGGGGACTGCCTTATGAAGAAAGGTTGAGGGAAATAGGACTAACAACACTGGAGGACAGAAGGGTTAGAGGATACATGATAACGACATACAAAATACTGCGGGGAATCGACAAGGTAGATAGAGACAGGATGTTCCAGAGAGGAAACACAGAAACAAGGGGACACAACTGGAAGCTGAAGACTCAGATGAGTCAGAGGGATGTTAGGAAGCAATTCTTCAGCCATAGAGTAGTTAGGAAGTGGAATAGTTTAGCGAACGATATAGTGGAGGCGGGAACCATACATAGTTTTAAGACAAGGTATGATAAAGCTCACAGAGCAGGGAGAGCAGAGACCCAGTAGCGGACAGTGCAGAGGCGGGGCCAGGAGCTGAGTCTCGACCCCTGCAACCACAATTAGGTGAGTACAATTAGGTGAGTACACACACACACACACACACACACACACACACACACACACACAACACACACACATTCAATTTCTTTCTGAATGGTGAATAAATCAAAGTAAAGTAAAACACAATAAAGTAATTTTAAAATAAATTAATGTGAAGCAGGGAGAAACATAGAGAAAATTTCTTAGTGTTCATGTGGCAGAAGACATGGAGGGCGGCGGAGGACACTTATTCTACTAATGGATTGTGGGAGTGTAATGTGTGTTTGGGGACAATTTTTAGGAATGTGTATTGCAGTGTTCGTTCACCTGGACGGAAGTGTTACTTGTGACGTAAGTCACTGACACCATACACTAATTTGTTACATGCGCACACAGACAAACAAACTTAAATAAAAAAGCCAGATGTCAATCGCCTAATGCATTTGACAACTAGTAACTACTACTAATATAAGCAAACATACATTCTAATATGCTCTCTCTCTCTCTCTCTCTCTCTCTCTCTCTCTCTCTCTCTCTCTCTCTCTCTCTCTCTCTCTCTCTCTCTCTCTCTCTCTCTCTCTCTCTCTCTCTCTCTCTCTCTCTCTCTCTCACTCACTACACAGGAACGCAAACACCCACAGAACCACCCACAGAAATCTGCTACCAAACATATTAATTACCCTGAAACAAACCACAATCCTCACCCACAGCCCCAACCCACACTATGCAGTAGAACCTCACAGCATTCTGTCAGGTCTCCCACTCCCCCAGTCCCCACAAACTTTCCTAGAATGCAGTGCAGAAGAGGAAACTCAAGTTATCGCACTTAGTTTTGACGTCTCTGGTAGAGAGGTCAAAACTAAGTGCCATAGAGAACTGAAGAAGTATAGAAGGCAAAGCACCCAGGAAAATAAGGAGATTAATCGAAGAGTCAGAAATGAATTGCACAGATAAGTAGGGAGGCCCAGCGACAATTCAAAAATAAAATAGCAACGAAAGCCAAGCTGTTGTATAGTCACATAAGGCGAAAAACATCAATCAAGGACCTGAGAGAGGGAGCAGAGGCACTGTGTGTGCCACAGAGTGGTACACATCTATTGAAACAGAACGACTACCTGAGGTGTGCAAGACAGCAAATGTAATCCCAAATTTTTAAGAAAGGAGACAGACACGCGCATTAAACTACAGACTAGTGTCACTGACGTGTATAGAATGCAAAGTCATGGAAAAGAGTATCAGAAGACTGGTGGAGTACCTAGAAAGGAATGAGCTTATCAACGACAACCAGCACGGATTCAGGGAGAGGAAAGCCTGTGTGACAAACCTACTGGAGTTCTAAGATAAGGTGATGGCGGTAAGGCAAGAGAGAGAGGGGTGGGTAGATTGCGTTTTCTTGGACTGTAAGAAGGCTTTTGACTCGGTTCCACACAAGAGATTAGTGCAAAAGCTGGAGGACGAGGCAGGTATAACAAGGAAGACACTGCAATGGATCACAGAATACCTGACAGGAAGGCAACAGTGAGTCAAGGTATGTGACGAGGTGTCCGAGTGAGAGCCTGTTACGAGCAGGGTTCCACAGGGGTCAGTCCTACGACCCTTATTGTTTCTGGTATATGTGAATGACGGAAGGGATAGACTCAGAAGTGTCCCTGTTTGCAAACGATGTGAAGCCAATGAGGAGAATTCAATCTGATGAGAATCAGGCAGGACTATAAAGGAATCTTGATAGGCTGCAAGCCTGGTCCAGCAACTAGCTCCCAGAGCTTTCCCCCACCAAGTGCAAAGTCTTGAAGATCGGGGAAGAGCAAAGAGGACAGCAGACAGAGAACAGTCTAGGGGGCCAAACACTGCAAACTCAAAGAAAAGGATCTTGGGTGAGTATTATACCGAGCACATCTCCTTAGTTGCCCATATGCTGCTGTAGCATATGGGCAACTAGCAACCCTAACAATAGCGTTCCGACACCTCAGCATGAAATCGTTCAGGACTCTGTAGACTGTGTGCGTCAGTCCCATACTAGAGTATGCAGCATCAGTTTGGATCTCACACCTGGTCAAGCACGTTAAGAAATTAGAGACAGTGCAAAGGTATGAAACGAGAGCTAAGGGGAATATCCTACGAGGAGAGATTAAGGGAAATCGACCTGATGACACTGGAGGACAGGAGAGAGGGGAATGGGGACAGTATAACTACATATAAAATACTGAGAGGAATTGACAAGGTGGGCAGTAGCGACCAGCGAAGAGACGAGGCCAGGAACTATGAATAGACCCCTGTAACCACAATTAGGTAAGTACACACACACACAAGTGACCCCAAAATGAGAGGGATAAGTGCATAGTCAGAATAGCTCACTCACTCCCACAGCTCTCACAGAGAAACACACAACAGGCCAAGTGTCTATCGGCAAATGCTTTTGATAACTAGTAACTACATAAACATACAAGCATACAAACACACGCACACATACACATGCCAGTGGGAGGATAGAGAACCAACTTGTTCTAGGTGTATTAATATACACGAAGGAAGAGAAAATAAATTTAATTGATTTTGACAAAGATATGAAAGAAGAGGTACATAAGGTATCTGTAGAAATCATGAGCAGAAGAGTTGAGCAATAAAAGTCTGGAAGATCTAAAAGAACTGAGGAAGGAACTGGAGAAGACGAAGGGAAGGAGGAATGAGACAGAGGCATGAAAAAACAGCGAATTGGGAAACAAGAGGAAGGGAAGAGAGAGAGAGTAAACAAGACCTTTTGCAGATGTGCTTTGAATCAGAAAGTGTAGGCGATGACAGGGGGAATACCAGAGGAACTGTTCAAACAAACACCGAGATCTGGAAAGAAAAGAAATGAGAGGAGGAGAGAGGGAGATCGTTGATTATTCATAGTCTCCAGGATTAATGATGAGAAATGGATGGTAAAAGAACTGGGGATTGAAACGATCATTGAACTGATAGGAGGGGAGGCAGATAAGAACCAGGTGACAAATTTTCTGAGACTACGAAGATATTCGTAGAGGAGAGGAGGGGGAGGGGGTGGGAGGGAGAGGGGTGAGAAGGTTAGGGGGGAAGGGAGGGTTAAATGTGCCCAGCAAAACTGACCTTTTCAACAGAAGTAAAATTACCCCAAATGGGGTAAAATTAAAAATATAGGGGGTAATGAAAGCTCAGTACACATGTACGTATATAAAATTGCACAAAAATTTATTATTTAATAAACGAGGCAAATTACGAAAGTTAAGTTTTTTCAAGCAAATAATTTGTAGTTTCTTAATAAAATAAAAAATCTGATTTGTAGGAACCATTTCTAAAGTTGGCAATGATGTAAAATGGGTAAGGACTGCAGCGGGTGGCAACACTGCGAGTGTTAGCAGTGACTCGGGACCCGGCACGACAACCGCACTTCCCATTATTGACATACCATCACCTAACTTATGGTCTAGTATCCTATCTTGCTATCAATAATTGCCTCTGCTTGCAGTCAGTCGAAGTTCATTGTTTATGTTAGTAGGTTTAAGACTTTTGATGACCAAGGTAAAGTAGTGTTTTGTAATTTGTCATAACAATTAGGAGTTTACAATGTAAACACGCATTGAATTTTAGAACAATGCAGACGTGTCCATTTTTTGGATGTCAAGAGCTGCAAAGGCTTTCAAAATTGCACACGAGGAAGCAATAAGAATACTGCTGCCATTTGCAACTACTTATCTTTGCGAACAAGGATTTTCCACTCTCGTTATCTTGAAAACAAAGTTCAGAAATTGGATGAAAGCCGAAGACAGTGTCCAAATTGCTCTGACATAAAAAAAACATAATTTTGATGATGTTTTATCATAAATAAAACAATATCATTGCTCCAAATCCTGACGTGAAAATGAGATTTTTATTAAATTTGTCTATTACTATTTTCTATTTCATGCAGTTTATTTTTCATTGTATTATTTTGTTAATTTTGTGTTTAATTTTGAAAGTTGCTTTATCGCGTATAATACATACTTTTCAGTTTGTATAACTATTCTCCATACAAATGGATTCAATAAACTATTTTGAATTTGAATAGTCCTTGTGTTTTTCGGATTCTGTGGACTTTCAAGTCTACTGGGTAATTTCGCTGTACACAAATTTGTTTTCGGGTAATACCCAAAAACGTTCGCCTACCCCTGTTATAACGAGACATTACAGAAAAGGAAATTGCGAAAACTGAAGGAAGAGATTCCCCGGTTCTCCCTCCCTCCAGACGAGAGGGAGAACTGGGGAATGCTTTGACTGATGCGGAGGCTCAGTCTTCAGAGTAACCCCATGCACAGCCTCACATACACATTCCCTCTCACTAGTACTATCTCCCATTAACTTCCGAACACAATAACTCAAAACAAGCAAGCCACTCCCCCTTCCTACACCTACTGTGCTCACCCCTCTCAATTCAACAATATTCCTCACAATTTCCCCTCGCCACCACCTCCACCTTGATCCACGTCTAATGACCGGGAAATCAGGAACCTGATAACCGGAACTTAGTTACAGGAAGGAAACTGAAGGTATGATTTACATATGCAGATGGATTATCTAATCAAAGTGATGAATGGAGTCATCACCAGACATTATAGTGCTCACAGACAAAGCTCCCAGAAATTGGAACACCTGTAATTAAGGAACAGCCAGGATGGTGATAGCAGTGATAGACAACCCTCTACTAAACAGCAGGGGGTCATAAAAGAGTATGACGACAACAAAAAAAACGATAGTTGACAATGGTGAAGGTGGGTAGAAGATCCCATATGAGTAATGGAAGTCTGCTGATCGGGAAAGAGACTTGAACCATAAGAAAATATACGCCACCTCATCTGCTTGCCACCTTTCCAAATTAGAAAGGTAATACCATCTGGATGCTTTAGTCTGTCCTCTGATCTGCACTGATGGAGCGGCTCCTTTATTGCCTAGCATCCGTCTGTTTGAAAGTTTATCCTAATGATAATGTTAATAACCTCTTATGCCTTGTCTTCTTTCCCTCAGATCTACGACAAACGAGATCATATACACTCAGTGGCCACTTGACTAGGTACACCCTATTGGTAATGGGTAGGGCCGCCCTTCCCTTCCAGAACAGCCTAAATTTTTCGTGGCATGGCGTTGGAAACATTCTTAGATACTGGTCCATGTTGACATGATAACATCACACAGATGATGCAATACATTCATTACTCCAAATTCTGGCCCTATCATATGTATGTCACAGCGGAAATCTCTATTTGTCAGACCAGACAACGTTTTTCCAATCTCCAACTGTCCAGTTTTTGAGAGCCTGTACCCACCGGCCTCAGTTTCCTGTTCGTAGCTGACGGAGAGGCACCCGTTGTGGTCTCCTGCTGTAGTCCATCCTGTCCTACTAATTTTTAAAAGTAATCAATATTTTTGCTTCATAGACGCTTCACTGGTTTTAACCAGCAGGCCAGTTGTAGTGCTGCATTCATAATAATATAATAATGGAGGAACACTGAGGAGACCTACCGGCCCATAGTAGGCAAGTTCTTTTCGAATCCAAAGCCGCTAACAAAATATTTTTCCTGCTCATTTTCAAGGCTTCAGAAGCCTTAATAACCGTATTAACACGTGTGCAATTCCCACTCAAATACACCCCCTCTAATTCATGCATTTATCCAACCTATGTTTGAAGCTACCGAAGGTTTTGCTTCACTGGCCCTACTAGGAAGATTGTTTCATTAATCATCTATTCTATTTCCAAACCGGTGATTTGTTACATCTTTTCTGAACCTTCACTTATCTAATTTGACTCCATTATTTCGAGTTCATTCTTACAGACACATCTTCAAAACTTTGTTTATATCACCTTTATGCCCATCTTCCACTTATCCACTTCAATCATGTCTCCGCTCATTCTACGTCTAACATGAGAAGGTACAGTGCTAGTCACGACATTATGCCGCCCCTCCCCCACACACGCACCAAAACACAAATACATGACAGATTATAATATATATAATTGCACACTTACAGAGGTTTTAATACTTGGTGCTGCGTCCTCTTTACGCTTAATCACGTCCCTCAGCAGTATAGGAAGACTCACACAAATTCTTGAGGGTTTGGGAGGTATATTATTCAATGCCTCATGTAGAGCAGCCTCCAGCCGCGGGATGGAAGTGATATTCTTGTCCAGTAAACTTCGTTTCACTATTGACCAGAGGTTCTCAATAGGGTTTAGGTCTGTGGAATTGCCTGGCCAGTCATTAAAGAACCTCACTTCACAGTCCTTAAGCCACTGATCTACAGATTTGGTGGTATGACACTGTGCACTGTCCTGCATAAAAACCGTAGCCCCAAACTTGTCAAACGCCGCAGGTAAATTGTCACTCAATAACTCCAGGTAATTATACTGGTTTTTGGGAAGCACAATGAGTTCACCAACACTCTGAGCACTGAAACACCCCCAAACCATGAGCGAGTCTGGGTGTTTGGTGGTCCCACAGGTGTAGTGTAGGTCTAGCGGGTCACTGGGCCGGTACGCATGTCATCCATGGTTACAGCTGACGGTGAAGGTTGCTTTGTCACTCCAAAGTACTTCAGACCACTGTTGAGGAGTCCAGTGAAGATATTTCGTTTCTTCTGTGGCTTGGAAAGGATCAGTTTCTTAACCTGGCGGTGACTATTGTAGCCCAGTTCTGACACGTCTGTTAACAGTTCTTACAGACACCTCTGAGAGAAGATGTCGGTTCTTTTCTTTCAATTCTCTAGCAATTATCTTAGGTGTACTCTCTAACTGCTTCTTTAACACAGTTAAGGTACGAACAGATGTCTTCTTTGAGGGTACAGGCCGAGGTTTGGCAGACGGTAACTCGACACTGCCACCAGCCTTGAAAAGCTGCACCTAGTTCCTCAGTGAACGCTCACACACCAACATTCTCCACTATTACTTTCGTCTGGTGCTCAGCTTTGTGAAGCCCTATGATTTGAGCTATAGTTTCAGGTGTTAAAGACTTCCTATTACCCATAATCAAACATATCTAGCCCCAAAACCAAAGGGAACACTGGACAAAAGATGGGGTGGATGAGAGACAAAACTGCAACATTTCCTCTCACCACGGCAGCCACGTGAACACTGAGGAGTCACTGTGGAGTGTAGCGGAAGTCCGTAACGTCATGCTAACGGCATGGTGGTATTTAATCAATAACAACACTGCGACTAGCCGGGGGATCGAACCCGTGTTGTTTTAGCCTGCCTCATGCTGAACGAAAATTACACGATGCTCTAACCCACGGGACCATACAATCCTACAAGAATCACGCACCCAGGAGAGATAGATGTTGTACCGTGATCGAAGGACATACGATGGTGTGGGTGCCTCAGAGCTAATTTCATTCTACTCCCCATTTGGTGTAAATGAAATTAGCTCTCAGGCACCCACACCATCTTATGTCTTCAGATCAAGGTACAACACCTAGCTCTGCTGGGTGTGTGAATCTTGTAGGATTGTATGGGCCCGTGGGTTAGAGCATCATGAAATTTTTGGTCACCACGAGGCGGGCTAAAGCAACATGGGTTCGATCCCCCGGCTAGTCGCAGTGTTGTTATTGATTAAATACCACTCGTTCGTGGTTACAATACGATACATACTGCTTGTGTAAGCTACTACACCAAACGGGGAGAAGAATGAAATTAGCTCTGAGGAACCCACACCCGTGTATGTCCTCGGATCACTGTTGGATTCTATAGTCCCATAGGTTAGAGCATCGTTGAATTTTCACTCACCATGAGGAGGGTTAAAACAACACGGGTTAGATCCCCCGGCTAGCTGCAGCATTGTTATTGTTACCTATTCGGCACTATATATATATGTGTGTTTGTGTGTGTGTGTGTGTGTGTGTGGTGCCAAATAAGTAAAACTTGCGATTTTGGCTTAAATAGCAACGCTCTTCTTGCCGAATAAGGCAAGCGAAAATTTGTGTATGCAGTAATTTCGCAAAAATCATTCTGAACCTAACGAAAAAAATGTATTTCATTGTTTGTTTATTATTAAATTATTGTAAAGTCATCTATAGCATATTCAGTTAGATAAGGCTAAATTAAACTGCGCTTGTTATAATAAGGTTAGGTAAGTTTTCTTAGGTTCTTTTGGTACAAAATTACTAGTTTTTACATTAACATAAATGAAAAAAATATATCTTTAAACTTATAATGGAAAATTTTAGAAAGGATTTAATTTTAAATGAGTTCTTGCTAAATGACCAATTTTACGTATTCGGCACGACATATATATATATATATATATATATATATATATATATATATATATATATATATATATATAGTGTGTGTGTGTGTGTGTGTGTGTGTTAGTTAGTTACCATTTTGACCTAGGCACATGTCAATTAGACACTAGGCCTGTTGTATGTATGTGTGTGTGTAAGGAAACACTTCGAAATGTTTCTGCCCCACCGGGAATTGAACCCGGCCCCTCCGTGCGTGAAGCGAGAGCTTTACCCACTAGGCCACCGGGTGTGTGTGTGTGTGTGTGTGTGTGTGTGTGTACTCACCTAGTTGTGGTTGCAGGGGTCGAGACATAGCTCCTGGCCCCGAGTGTGTGTGTGTGTAATGTATAATTTCAATATTGGTGATCATATAATGTAAAATATATTACTCAAATATTGTGCAATTCACCAATTATTTATTTTTCATTTTGTGAGATAAATGGATGGAGTCGAGTGTAATTCAGTGTTTCCACACCGAAATTTCAGATCCGTTTTTCGTGGACGCATATATACTTTTTCCTCTTTTTCATATATTTGTTTATTTATCTTATTTATTGCTGTATTTACATTCTGTAATTATTTTGCCTACAATAATTCTACGATTTCTGTGCAAGTTTCAACGATGTAACGTATAAAATATTTACCACTGATACGGCTTTGTGGCTTTGCGTAACTTAAATAAAAAGATCTGGCTCTTAAAGGCTGCTCAACCTTCTGTCTAGGGGTCACATTATTTAACATTTGAGAAAAAAAAACACTAGTGCAAGCTTGTACCTTCACATTTGATGTTGAATGTTAATTTGCCAATAATTATTATTGTAAGGAGGGACACAAAAACTCACCTATACAAAAAAATATATTAATATTAATGCATATACAATCTACAGTCTTCTCCACTACAACCAACCTCACCTTTACTCCAGTTTACATTAGCTCACTAGCACACTGCTACTAGTAACACAAAATATATAAACGTTTATAAACAGGGAGGCTCCATGACACACTCTCTCCCTTTCTGCCAGTCTACCAGCAGGCAAAAATACCATACAGTACTCTCCCAAAACTTAAACAGGCCTCTGCACACTAGGGCTTTACAGGTAAACATTAGAGCACTTAAACACAAATAAAATAACCTTTAGAATACACTAAAAAAAAAAAATCACCAAACCACCTACACACACCACACCATCATGCTCCCTCTGCTTCACCTACTGCAATAAACACTCTCCTCTCACCTGGTCACACTGACTCACCAGGAATAATACGCGTCCAATTTCAGTACAAATCCCGGAACTATGGAGCATTATTTTTTACATACAATTTTTAATACACTACACCGTAATATCCCCTTCCTTCGACCAGCGGTCTCATTCAGTGTATCCAGTCGCGTGCAGCGAGTCAGGGAAAAAAATGGGAAATTAACCTTAGTTCTGGGGAAACACAAAATTCTCCAAAATTAAGAAAACTGCATCAAGCACTCTCTTGGTGCAATTTCCTTGTACATAGAAAAACACATTAAACATTTATCACCTTAAAGTTTACCTTTACAATAAGCTATTCCACAGTCGTGTGAAACTCGTTTGACGTAAAAGTGATCAGGTTTTACGGCAAATGAGCCACAGTGATGCTTTATACTGTACTCTGAAACATATACAGGAAAAGCACCATTACAACTACGTGTTGGCCAAAGACCTACGTTGATGCATTTTCTATACATCACATAAAATTAAAGAGCTGACTGGGGTTACCTCCGTACATATTAATTACATAAAAATATACACAATAATTATATACAAGTAAACTTATTATAAATAGAGAAAATCTCTCTTTAAACACCATAAGTGTTCCTTATCACACAATTCTGTTTGCACATGTGTAATAAGCACTTCATAAAAAATATATAAACAAAGTCTCCAGAAACAGAACAAAAAATTAGTGTACATATATATACAAATTACATTATCAACTCTGCGTCTCACAGCAATATACAATAAGCAAAATTGGCTATGTAAAACACACCACTGGGAGAAATTGGAGAGCACGGGAGAGAAAAATGCTAGACTTCAAAACTAGGTATAGTTAGTCACACATAAAATTTGTCGGTGGGACTGTGACATTGAAAAATACACTGGAGTAATCACCATTGACACCTCAAAAGATGGGCCTCCCAGGCCTTCACCTACACTGTCATTCCAAGGGATCCTGAAGTCACCCCACTTGGAGATCCCCCCCAAAAAACCAGGTGTGTCCTGCTGAAACACAACACACAAAACACACAGGATCACTATTCATGACCCAAAAACGGTGAGGCTTCACCGCCAACACCGTACCACTACCTATGGTTCAACACTCCATACACCAACATCACACAGGTGAGGCCTCACCGCCCATACTTTATGTTAGCATACCTTACCTAGGCATGTACTGATGTGACTACCAATCTACTCACCTACCACAACCACTGCAAGACGAAAGCAGATAAATATTTGCGCTACATTATGTACAGTACACAGGAGACCATGCATCAGCAACCACATTCTCCGTCCCCTTCACATAACGAATCACCAAATTCACAGGTTGGAGAAACATGCCCATCTAGTAAGTCTCTGATTGTGGTTCTTCATTAGGTGAAGGAAACGTAAAGGATTGTGGTCACTATATACAGTTATAGGATGAATTGATCCTGATACAAAAACTGAAAAATATTGCACAGCCAACACTAAAGCAAGAGCCTCCTTTCCTATGGTGGCATAGTTTCTCTGGTGTTTTTTTAAGTTTTGCAGAGAAGTAACTGAGTGGCAATAATTGTCCTGCTACTTCTTGTAATAATACAGCCCCAACACCAGTATCACTGGCGTCTACTTGTAGGGAAAATGGAAGTGCAAAATTGGGACTAGTCAACACAGGAGCACTAGCAAGAAGAGTTTTTAAGTGTTCAAATGCTCTCTGACGCAAATTTTCGCTTGGGACTAATAAGGTCTGTGAGTGGAGATATTACATGTGACAAATTTGGACAGAACTTTCTGTAAAATGTTACTATGCCCACGAAACGCATAACCACCTTTCGGTTCTTTGGTACAGGGAAATTGTCTACATCCTCCACCTTGGCAGTCACAGGGGCAACTTTTCCCTGGTCTATTACATGTCCTAGAAAAGTTACCTGGGCTTGTCCAAAAACACTTTTCGCCAAATTAACTGTGAGCTTAGCATCAGTGAGCCTAGAAAAAAGTTCTCTCAGCTGTTTCACATGTTCTGCATAACAATTACTAACAACAATAAGGTCATCAATATAACACCTGACTCCAGCTAGGCCTCGTATGACTTCCTGCATCCTGCGTTGAAAACAGGAGGAGCGTTACGAAGCCCGAATGGAAGAACCCTGTACTGAAAAAGCCCACCTGGCGTTACAAAAAGCAGAGATGTCACTGGCACGTGGGGTTAAAGGTATCTGATAATAACCCTTCAACAGGTTCATCACTGGGCAGGTTCATCACTACCCTTAGTCTCCTGCAGGCTAGACTCCAGGAAAAAATTTCCCAAACCCAAATCTTCTCCAGCATCAGATGAAACAAGGAGAGGCACAGAAGCTTTTTCCTTTGACATTTGCCAAGTTGCTGCACACACTGGAAGCACCTCAGGCACGGTAGCCCTAGATTTTTCCTCCCAAACTTGTTATTCTGGGTCCCTCCAAATCAAAGGTTCCTCACTTTCGAGAAGGCCCATCACATTATTACCTAACAGAAGGTCCACACCTTCAAAAGGTATATCATCTGTAATACCTACAGGCAGGTAACCAGACTCCACCCACAACCTATGCACTGGAGTCCTAATAGTGGATTTTGTTATTCCTTTTGATACAATATCTAATCCAGTATATCCAGTATCTTCTGACACTGCTAATACATCCTTGCGCAAAAGGAAGAATGTGCATAATTCCTTCTACCCTACCTTCATTTTGATGCAAAGCCACTGTGGACTTACTTGAAAAGATCTTCATCCGAGGGTCTAAACTGCTGGCTTACCTGGTCTACTCTGCGGTAAAACTTCAATACTGGTTACCGTGTGTATAACTGCTGTACTTACTTGAGAAGCCTGTGTAGCAGCCTGGTCATTAAGCATCTTTCTGTAATTCTGCTGCCTGTGGCCCTTTTTTACAGTAAGTAAAAAAAATAGATTTAAAAGTCATATGCCCATTTGGAGTAGGCTGGGTCCTCTGTCCTTGGGAAACTGGGTTTTTCTACCTGTTCCTTGTTTTCCTGCACCTAAAGCTGCCTTACCACTTCCTTTACTTCCATTACTCCAGCCGGTGCTCCCCAACTGCCCATTAAGATTCACAAAAGTTTATAAAGTGCTCAATAATGATCAGACTCTGCACCTCTCAAGAGGTGATAAATCTAAGGTAGTTGTTATTTTGGATAAAACTGAATGTTTAGGGAAAATGAACCATTTATTGAGTGATAACGAAACGTATGAATCGCTCAGTAAGAACCCCACCGACCAGATCAACAGTCATTTCAATAAACAACTTAAAACGTTATTGAAGGGGAATGATGAATTAATTAAACATCTGTCGGCTAGGTCGGCAACTCTGCTATATCTTTATGAGGTAATCAAGACTCATAAGCCAGATTACCTAGCCCATCCTATTATAAGTTCAGTAGGCTCAGCAGCATATAACCTATCTAAATGGTTTGTTTAACTTCTGACTCCCATGGTCGGTAGGATCTCGGATGCACATATTAAAAATAATGTCGACCTTACTGAAAGGCTCCAGAAATTAAATGTCCCTCATGACTTTACCCTCGTGAGCTTTGATATCACAGCTCTGTTTACCAAAGTCCCTGACCCTGACTTGCTTTCGTACCTTGAAGAAGAACTAGAAAACTTCCCCATGCCCTACCCCACGAAACTAATAACTGAATTCATAAAACTTTGTGTTACTGATTGCAAGTTCGTGTCTGAAGGGAAATACTATGCTCAAAAACAAGGCATGGCAATGGGAAATCCCCTTAGCCCCTTACTCAGCAGCTTGTATATAGAATTCTACGAGACTAGACTTTGTAAAGATATTCTCCCAGATACAGCTAGTTGGTTCAGATACGTAGACGATGTTCTTTGCCTATGTCCTAGAGATCACAACATTGATGAGTTCCTACCTAGACTCAATGATCTAGTACCTTCCTTTAAGTTCACAACAGAACATAAACAACACTGCAGGGACTCTTCCGTACCTGTCAGAGTGCTATAATCCAGGTACCAGGTATTGAGTTCGCTGCGCAAGCTATGAGTTGCTTCTCTTACCACCATGCAGAAGAGAAACGGAGCGAGTGAGTCACCCTGCTGAACACCCTGTAATGAGATGAATTCAGACTCTCCAAATAAGAGAACTGAAGTTTTGTTGTAGCCAGCTGAAAGGAAAAATACTGGGGAACTGCTCTCGAACAGCTGGCAAGACTACATCTCTTTTTCACCAAATTAGAGGCATTCATAAAGGCTAGTTTGAATAAGGTGTAGTCTTCTGGTAAGTCCCTCGCTGCATGAGCTGCTGCTTCACTGCCTTGAGGTACCCCAAAGCCCAGTTGGTTTGTCTGGGGCGAATGTTTTTCTCACTGAATATTGTCTATGGAAGCAAAGAGGGGGAATATATGAAAGTATAGTGGTAATAATGATCTTATATGGATGTACTCGCCTAGTTGAGATTGCAGGGGTCGAGTCACAGTTATATATATATATATATATATATATATATATATATATATATATATATATATGCAAAACAATCACTATGAAAAAATAGAAGAATTCCAAGCGCTTTCGTGACTACTCACATTATCAAGGAACTATAAAAGGAAACGTGAGAAGAAGGCTTATAAAGAGGCAGAATACACCTCACAGTCACATCACACTAACAAAGACAACACCTCACAGTAGCGTAACATCTCACGACTCTGTGAAGAGGAACATAAGAAAGGACCTGAAACTCTTCCCAAGAATTAAGATTAGTCCAATTTATCATTAAATTCTTCCCAAATTTTATTAATTATAAATGAATCCAATTTATATAAACCAAAAGAAATATTCATATTATTTTCAAAACTGCTTTTAATGAAACATGATTCTATTATATTTCTCTCAACCATGGACTTGCTTGATACAACCTTCTCAGCATTTTGAAAATCAATTGGATGGTTAAAGTCTCTCACATGAATAAATAGAGCATTAGAATCTTGTCCAGTTCTAATGCTATATTTATGTTGGTAAATTAGACACATATGCAACACTTGGGTATCTTTATTGAGGAAACGTTTCGCCACACAGTGGCTTCATCAGTCCATACAAAGGGAAATCGTGAAGAACAGAGATGAGGTGGTTAGTCCCTCAATCTTGAGTCGATGTTGCAGTCCATCAATCTATTCAAGATTGATGGACTGACAACATCGACTCAAGATTGAGGGACTGACCACCTCATACTCCTGTTCTTCACGATTTCCTTGTATGGACTGATGAGCCACTGTGTGGCGAAACGTTTCCTCAATAAAGATACCCAAGTGTTGCATATGTGTCTAATTTACCAACTCGTCGGTTCTCTGAACCATTCATTTATATATTTATGTTGTTTTAATCTTAGTTCAAGACTTTTACCAGTTTGACCATAATAAACAGTATTATACAGTATTGTATACAATACTGAAGTATTGTATACAATGATTTTAATATTGTAAAATCTTACTCCATAGGCCTGTCATTCTGGTGTTAGTCTTAATGATTCTTTGTTTCAATTGTGGTGTAAGGGAGGAGTGCCGGGTGGCGCCAGGTGGCACCAGGAGGCACTGAGCTGACACCAGGTAGCGCTGACGCCTCATTTAACTCTATGATACCGTTAAAATTAACTACAAATATGCGTGTTCAGCTGCAAAACGATCGATCAGCTGCGATATTCTCACGTCAATTGCTGGAAATTGGGAACGGAAAGGTGCCGGTTGATATGACCTCAGGACGAATTTCATTGCCTCATAACTTCTGCAATTTAGTGACGTCAAAAGAAGAATTGGTTGAAAAAGTATTTTCCAATATTCAAACCAATTATAAGAATCACGATTGGCTGAGTGAACGAGCTATTCTTGCGGCCAAGAACAAAGACGTCTACGAACTTAACAATATTATTCAGTCTTACATTCAAAGCGAGGCAGTCACATACAAGTCCATCGACACTGTTGTGGAAGCAGATGAAGCGGTTAATTATCCAACAGAATTTTTGAATTCACTCGATCTGCCAGGGATGCCACCGCACGTACTGCAATTGAAAATCGGTGTGCCAATTATCATGTTGCAAAATATCAACCAGCCAAAGCTTTGCAACGGCACGCGGCTTGCAGTAAAAAAAATAATGAGCAACAATCTTGACAGGACCTTTCAAAAGTGAAGATGTCCTCATTCCTCGCATTCCTATGATTCCAGTGGATATGCTATTTCAATTTAACAGATTGCAATTCCAAATTCGATTGGTGTTTGTAGTCACCATCAACAAAGCTCATGCTCAATCTTTAGAATTGTGCGGTTTAGATCTAGACACGGATTGCTTCTCACATGGACAATTATATGTTGCGTGTTCTAGAGTCGGCAAACCAGACAATCTCTATACTATCTGCACAGACAATGAAACAACAAAAAATATTGTATACCTTCAAGCATTGTGAAATTAAACATATTAGAAACATGCGCTTTCTCTTTTCTTTCTTTTCCATTTAACCAGACTGAGCCACAGCAATGCGTGGCCGGGTACAGCTATATATATATATATATATATATATATATATATATATATATATATATATATATATATATATATATATATATATATATATATATATATATCGAAACGTATCAAATAAAGAGGAAATAAACTTTGCTTTTGTGACATTTAATGAATGTCATTAACGTCTGTGGTAATTTTTGTCTTCGTCGCACAATGCACAGTCTGAATGCACTTTCTAGTAGGGCAGTGCACACTGGCTTCTCTCTGAACTGTGATTCCTTAGGAAATGTCCCATTTTCTATGTTTTTCAGAGGGTAATGGGGGCAAGGTGCAACCATCGTCATAAAAGCTCCAGTAACGACTACATTATCATCACAAAAAAATAACACCCG
Source organism: Cherax destructor (assembly GCA_009830355.1). Lineage (NCBI taxonomy): Eukaryota > Metazoa > Arthropoda > Malacostraca > Decapoda > Parastacidae > Cherax > Cherax destructor. The sequence continues at coordinate 21,981 of WNWK01014422.1, read as the reverse complement.
GAATTATGAAGCTGTGCTCAGGTGGCTGGGAAGGGAGAGAGAGACTACTAGGGTTGCTCAGGTGGCTGGGAAGGGAGAGGGAGACTACTACGGTTGCTCAGGTGGCTGGGAAGGGAGAGGGAGACTACTGATTTTCCCACCAGTTCTCTTTCCCACTGATACTCTTGCAGGAAATGTCTCATGCCTGTGTAGTCCCCTCTTTTGTAGTATGCCTTCTCCCGCCCTACTCTTCCTGCTTCTCTCTGCACTTGTAACTCTACTATGTATTCGAAGCTCAGGACCACGTGATCACTAGCTCCAAGGGGCCTTCATATGTGATGTCCTCAATGTCTGAACTACTCAAGGTGAATATGAGGTCGAGTGGTGTTGGTTCATCCTCTCCCTTCTCTCTCTCTGGTAGTGTCCCTAACGTGTTGATGCAAGGGGTTTTCCAGTAGCATCTCCATCATCTTAGCCTTCCACGTTTATGGTCTTTCATGTGGCTCCAGGTCTTCCCAATCTCCATGTGATTGAAATCGACCACAACTAGTAATTTTGCCTTGCCCACAAGGGGCCTTCTGGCCACCTCAACTAGTGTATCATCCATTGTTCTGTTGTTCTCATCATATTCTTGTCTTGGCCTCCTACTATTCTGTGATGGGCTGCACATCACTGCAATCACCTAGTCTGAAGTGTTCCCAGTCTGAAGTGTTCCTACTATGTAGTCCCTTGTTTCCACTCTGTCCCATCCTTAAAACTACTCAAAACTCCACTATGTGTGTGTGTGTGTGTGTGTGTACTCACCTATTTATACTCACCTATTTGTTGTTGCAGGGGGTCGAGTCATAGCTCCTAGCCCTGCCTCTTCACTAATCGTTACTGGGTAACTTCTCTCCCTGCTCCATGAGCTTTATCAAACATCGTCTTAAAACTATGTATGGTTCCTGCCTCCACTACATCACTTGCTAGACTATTCCACTTCCTGACTACTCTATGGCTGAAGAAATACTTCCTAACATCAATTTGACTCATCTGAGTCTTCAACTTCCAATTTTGACCCCTTGTTTCTGTGTCCCATCTCTGGAACATCCTGTCTCTGTTCACCTTGTCTATTCCACGCAGTATTTTGTATGTCGTTATCATGTCTCCCCTAACCTTCCTATCCTCCAGTGTCGTCAGGCCTATTTCCTTTAGCCTTTCTTCGTAGGACATTACCCATAGCTCTGGAACTAACCTTCTAATTTCTTGACGTGCTTGACCAGGTGTGGGTTTCAAACTGCTGCTGCATACTCCAATATGGGATTGACATACACAGTGTACAGTGTCTTGAACGATTCCTTACTAAGGTATCGGAAAGCTATTCTCAGGTTTTCCAGGTGCCCATATGCTGCAGCAGTTATCTGGTTGATGTGTGCTTCAGGAGACGTGCTCGGTGTTATACTCACCCCAAAATCTTTCTCCTTGAGCGAGGTTTGCAGTCTTTGGCCACCTAGCCTATACTCTGTCTGCGGTCTTCTTTGTCCTTCCCCGATCTTCATGACTTTGCATTCGGCGGGGTTGAATTCAAGAAGCCAGTCGCTGGACCAGCTGTCCAGCATGTCCAGATCTCTTTGAAGTCCTGCCTGATGCTCATCTGATTTGATTCTCCTCATTAACTTCACATCGTCTGCGAACAGGGACACTTCTGAGTCTATCCCTTCCATCCTGTCATTCACATATACCAAAAATAGCACTGGTCCTAGGACTGACCCGTGTGGGAACCCGCTCGTCACAGGCGCCCATTGTGATACCTCGTCACGTACCATGACTCGTTGTTGCCTCCCTGTTGCCTCCCTGTCAGGTATTCTCTGATCCATTGCAGTGGCCTTCCTGTTATACGCCCCTGATCCTCTAGATTCTGCACTAATCTCTTGTTAGGAACTGTGTCAAAGGCCTTCTTGCAGTCCAAGAAAATACAATTAACCCACCCCTCTCTCTCGTGTCTTACTTCTGTTACTTTGTCATAAAACTCCAGAAGGTTTCTGACACAGGATTTACCTTCCATGAATCCGTGCTTGTTGTCGTTTATAATCTTGTGCCGTTCCAGAGGCCTCACCACTCTCCTCCTGATAATATTCTCCATGACTTTGCATACTATACACGTCAGTGACACTGGTCTATAGTTTAGTGCCTCCTTTTCTTTCTCCTTTTTCGAAAATGGGAACTACATTTGCCGTCTTTCATACCTCAGGTAGTTGCCCAGTTTCAAGGGATGTGTTGAAGATTGCTCTCTCTCTCTAAGGACCCACGGGGAGATGTTGTCCGGTCCCATTGCTTTTGAGGTATCAAGGTCACTTAGCAGCTTCTTCATCTGTTCTGTCTTCCCAGAGTCCTTCCTGTCTCCACTGTAAATACTTCCTTAAATCTCGTATTGAGCTCCTCACATATCTCTTGATCGTTTCTTGTGAGTTCCCCACCTTCTTGCCTCAGCCTGATCACCTGGTCTTTAACTGTTGTCTTCCTCCTAATGTGGCTATACAGCAGTTTCGGGACAGACTTGACTTTCGATGCCTCCCTCCTTATCTGTGCATACTCGTTTCTGGCTCTTCGACTAATCTCCTCAATTTCCTGAGTCCTTTGCCTTCTGTTCTTCTCCATCCTCTAGTGCAGTTAGTTTTTGTCTCCCTACACCTTCAGGTAAGCCAAGGGCTCGCTTTTGTCTTCCCATTATTTCTGTTGCCCTTGGGAACAAACCTTTCCTCTGCCTCCTTGCATTTTGTTGTTATGTATTCCATCATTTCGTTTACTAACTTTCCTACCAATTCTGTCCCACTGAACCTCCTTCAGGAAGTTCCTCATACCTGTGTAGTCCTCCCTTTTATAGTTTGGCTTTTCCGATTCAACTCCTGTTACCCTCTCCACTTGTAACTCCACTATGTATTCAAAGCTCAGAACCACGTGATCACTAGCTCCAAGGGGCCTCTCGTATGTGAAATCATCAATGTCTAAACTGCTCAGGGTGAACACGAAGTCCAGTCTTGCTGGTACATCCTCCTCTCACTCTCTCTGGTAGTGTCCTTGACATGTTGATGCATGAGGTTTTCCAGTACCACATCCATCATCTTTTCTCTCCATGTTTCTGGACCCCCATGTGGCTCCAGGTTATCCCAATCGATCTCCCTGTGGTTGAAATCGTTCATAACCAGTAACTTTGCTCTGCTCGATTGAGCTCTTCTTGCCACCTCATCCAGTGTGTCCACCATTTTTTTTTTTGTGTGTGTGTGTGTGTGTGTGTACTCACCTATTTGTACTCACCTATTTGTGGTTGCAGGGGTCGAGTCATAGCTCCTGGCCCCGCCTCTTCACTGATTGCTACTAGGTCCTCTCTCTCCCTGCTCCATGAGCTTTATCAAACCTAGTCTTAAAACCATGTATGGTTCCTGCCTCCACTATGTCGCTTTCCAAGCTATTCCACTTCCTGACAACTCTATGACTGAAGAAATACTTCCTAACATCCCTTTGACTCATAGGAGTCTTCAACTTCCAATTGTGACCCCTTGTTTCTGTGTCCCTCTCTGGAACATCTTGTCTCTGTCCACCTTATCTATTCCTCGCAGTATTTTATATGTCGTTATCATGTCTCCCTAACCCTCCTGTCCTCTAGTGTCGTCAGGCCGATTTCCCTTAACCTTTCTTCGTAGGACAATCCCCTTAGCTCTGGGACTAGTCTTGTTGCAAACCTTTGCACTTTCTCTAATTTCTTGACGTGCTTGACCAGGTGTGGGTTCCAAACTGGTGCTGCATACTCCAGTATGGGCCTGACGTATATGGTATACAGAGTCTTGAATGATTCCTTGGTGAGGTATTGGAACGCTATTCTTAGGTTTGCCAGCCGCCCGTATGCTGCAGCAGTTATCTGATTGATGTGTGCCTCAGGAGATGTGCTCGGTATTATACTCACCCCAAGATCTTTTCTTTGAGTGAGGTTTGCAGTCTTTGGCCACCTAGACTATACTCTGTCTGCGGTCTTCTTTGCCCTTCCCCGATATTCATGACTTTACATTTGGCAGGGTTAAATTCAAGGAGCCAGTTACTGGACCAGGCTTGCAGCCTGTCCAGGTCTCTTGTATTCCTGCCTGATCCTCGACTGATTTGATTCTTCTCATTAACTTCACATCATCTGCAAACAGGGACACTTCTGAGTCTATCCCTTCCGTTATGTCATTCACATATACCAAAAACAGTACAGGTCCTAGGACTGACCCTTGTGGAACTCCACTCGTCACAGGTGCCCACTCTGACATCTCGTCACGTACCATGACTCGTTGTTGCCTCCCTGTCAGATATTCTCTGATCCATTGCAGTGCTTTTCCTGTTACGTGTGCCTGATCCTCTAGCTTTTGCATTAATCTCTTGTGAGGAACTGTGTCGAACGCCTTCTTGCAGTCCAAAAAAATGCAGTCTATCCACCCCTCTCTCTCGTGTCTTACTTCTGTTACCTTGTCATAAAACTGCAGTAGGTTTGTGACACAGGATTTTCCTTCCCTGAAACCATGCTGGTTGTCGTTTATAAGCTTGTGTCTTTCTAGGTGCTCCACCAATCTCCTCCTGATGATCTTCTCCATGACTTTGCATACTATACACGTCAGTGACACAGGTCTGTAGTTTAATGCCCCGTGTCTGTCTCCTTTCTTAAAAATTGGGACTACATTTGCCATCTTCCACGCCTCAGGTAGTTGCCCAGTTTCAATGGATGTGTTGAAGATTTGTGTGTGTGTGTGTGCGTGTGTGTGTGTGTGTGTGTGTGTTTGAGTGTGCATATGTTACAGATAAACACAAATGCAGTATAATGTGATCATTTGTTTTAAACATTTATCTTCATTATTTACCTCAGCATGACCGCTGCAACAGTGCTGTCTATGTGACACTGATTGTAAGTTTTCACGTGGGTGACTTGCCTTCTTCCCAGCCATTATATGCTAAAATAGTTGTAGATTTTTTATATTCCCATTAACAATCTTTACTCGCTTCCTCTGGTGCTAGAAGAGCCAGACAATCTCTCTTCTTATATATTTTTTTCTTATTCATATCTATATATATATATCTATATATATATATATATATATATATTATATATATATATATATATATATATATATATATATATATATATATATATATATATATATATATATATATATATATATATATATATATATATATATATATATATATATATATATATATATATATATATATATATATATATATATATATATATATATATATATATATATATATATATATTATATATATATATATATATATATATATATATATATATATATTATATATATATATATATATATATATTTTTTTTTTTTTTTTTTTTTTTTTTCTCTCTCTCTTCTCTCTCTCTCTCTCTCTCTCTCTCTCTCTCTCTCTCTCTCTCTCTCTCTCTCTCTCTCTCTCTCTCTCTTCTCTCTCTCTCTCTCTCTCTCTCTCTCTCTCTCTCTCTCTCTCTCTCTCTCTCTCTCTCTCTCTCTCTCTTCTCTCTCTCCTCACGTCTGGTTACAGTCTGTCACCTGTTTGCCTATTACATGGCTCATCGAGGTATGGAGACAGCAATATTTCCCTGCCAGCTAATGGTCAAGCACCGATAACACCCAAGACAAAGTGATACCACTGTACCACACTAGGGGAATATTGTGTGTACGTGGTTGCTGCAGCCCAGGTCCAGCGATCAACTAACAACAACACTATCCTGGTTGTCGTACTGAGTAGATATCGTCTATGTTGTTACTTATTGTCCACTCTTCTCAAACACTCGCATATCACAGCTAATCACTGCATTACAACTTTGTGCTCTGGCTCTTATCTCATTTATTCCTTGAATTTGTTATTTCCCTCACGACCGCATAAATAACTGGTGTTGCTATGCACATGTGGCAACACTGTCCGTGTCCCCTCCACTCACTTTCAATAAAACAAAATTTTCACTTTCACTTCACTGATTGTGGTTACCTTGTCTTTTGTTTGTGTGACTCCACATACAATATCCCGAATAACCACCGAGATGCCCATAGCACCAACCTACACAAGTCTGTGTGTACTCACCTGTGTGTACTCACCTGTGTGTACTCACCTGTGTGTACTCACCTGTGTGTACTCACCTGTTTGTACTCACCTATTTCCGCCTCTTCGCTAGTTTCTACTTGGTTCACTCTCTCCCTGCTCCAAGAGCCTTATCGTACCTCATCTTAAAGCTATGTATAGATGATGCCTCCACTATTTCACTCTTCAGATTGTTCCACTTCCTGACAACTCTAAGGCTCAAGAAATACGTCCTAACATCCTTATGACTCATCTGAGTTGTTAACTTCTAGTTGTGTCCCTTTTTCTTGTATCCCATCTCTGAAACATTCAGGCTCTGTTCACCTTGTCAGTTCCTCTCAGTATTTTATATGTCGTTATCATGTCCCCCCCTTCCGTATCCCTCCGAAACTAATCTTATTGCAAACTTTTGCACTTTCTTCATTTTTTTGACGTGTTTGACAGGGTGTGGGTTCCATACTGGTGCTGCATACTCCAATATGGGCCTGACGTACACGGTGTATAGTGTCTTCAATAACCCCAATGGAAATAAGTCACTTTGTTGGGCTCTTTTGGATTATCCAGGTAATTTACAATGTATGATAATTATATTTACTTGTACCCGTACCTATATACACTCACTTTCTTATTCTTTAATTAGATGTCAAAACCCTATTACTAGGCTTGCTAGACGCCCCTATGATGCTGCGGTGTAGCCACCTATTTGTACTCACCAGTTGGTGGTTGTAAGCTCCTGACCCCGCCTCTTCGCTGATCACTACTAGATTCACTCTCTCCCTGTTTCAAGAGCTTTATCGTACCTCTTCTTAAAGCTATGTATGTATTCTGCCTCCACTACATCTCTTCAGATTGTTCTGCTTCCTGATAATTATATGACTTAAGAAGAGTTAGGTAAAGTTTGTCAGGAAACATAACAAGTGTTTTCTGACTCAGGTCTTAGTCATATGCTAACCCATAACTGGAGGTTTAGGTCATCTGACAGAGGCCTTCCGCTGGCTTTCCTGACTACCCATTTAAATATTATAACCATTTTATAGTAATGAAGAAATACTTCCTGACATCCCTGTGATTTGTTTGAGTCTTCAACTTCCAGGTGTGACCACCCTGCCAATTCCTCTCAGTATTTTATACGTCGTTATCATGTCCCCCATATTCTTCCTGTCCTCCACTATCGTCGGGTTGATTTCATTTAACTTCTCCTTATAGGACGTACCCATTATCTCCCGGACTAGTCTTGTTTCAAACTTTTGCACTCTCTCTAATTTCTTGACGTGCTTCTCCAGGTGTAGATTCCATACTGGTGCTACATAATTCAATATGTTCCTGACATACACAATATGCAGTGTGTTAAGTAAAAGGACACAAATGCAACTACTGTGACATTTTATTGTGGCAACGTTTCGCTCTCCAGGAGCTTTATCAAGCCGTTACAAGCGATACATGAACACAGAGGGTATATATATACTCTCCAAGTGAGGTGTCCATGTATCGCTTGTAACGGCTTGACAAAGCTCCTGGAGAGCGAAACGTTGCCACAATAAAATGTCACATTAGTTGCATTTGTGTCCTTTTACTTAACATATTGTCGGTAATTCTACCAATATTATTACAATATGCAGTGTCTTCAATGACTCCTTACTTAGGTGTCGAAACGTTATTCTTAGGTTTGCCAGGCGCCCACATGCTGTAGCAGTTAGTTGGTTGTTGTGCACCTCAGGAGAAGTGCTCAGTGTGATACCTATCCCAATTTCCTTTTCTCCTAAGTGAGATTTGAAGTTTTGACCCCCTAGCATTTATTTCACCTGCAGTCTTCTCTGACCTAACCCAGGCTTCATGACTTGCCGCTTCGTAGAGCCCATTTGTCGGAGCAGGCTTGCAGCTGATCTTGAGCTTGTAGGCTTACCTGATACTCGTCAGCTTGTATTCTCCTTATTAGCTTTACATCGTCTGCAAACAGGTACACCTAGGAATCTATTCCTGCCGTCATGTTATTCACTTATACAAGAAATAACACCGGACCTAGGATTGACCCTTGTGGAACCCCACTCTACACATGCACCCACTCTGACACTCGTCACATACCAACACACGTTGTTTCCTTCCAATTAGTTATTCCCTGATCCATTGTAGTGTTTTCCCTGCAATTCCTGCCTCTTCCTCCAGCTTTTCAACCAGTTTCTTATGTGGTACTGTGTCGAAAGCCTTCTTACAGTCGACGAAGATGCAGTCTACCTATACCTTTCTCTCCTTTTCTTACTTCCGTTACCTTGTCATAGAACTGCAATAGGTTTGTGACACAAGATTTCCCCTTCGCTTAAGTGGTGCTGGTTGCCTACTCACCTAATTGTGGCTGCAGGGGTCGATTCATAGTCCCTGACCCCGCCTATTCACTGGGCGCTACTAGGTCCACTCTCTCCCTGCTCCATTAGCTTAATCATACCTCTTCTTAAAGCTATGTATGGATCCTGCCTCAACTACAACAGACTTTTCCACTTCTTGACAACTCTATGATTGAAGAAATACTTCCTAACATCCCTGTGTATGTGCATGGATGTGTATGTGTGTACTCACCTAGTTGTGGTTACAGGGGTCGTGTCACAGCTCCTGGCCCCGCCTCTTCACTGGCCGCTACTCGGTCCACTCTCTCCCTGCTCCATTAGCTTTATCATACCTCTCCTTAAAGCTATGTATGGATCCTGCCTCCCAGAATATTCCACTTTCTGACAACTCTGTGATTGAAGAAATACTTCCTAACATCCCTGTGGTTCATCTGAGTCTTCAACTTCCAACTGTGACCCCTTGTTGCTGTGTCCCATCTCTGGAACATTCTGTCTCTGTCCACCTTGTTAATTCCTCTCAGTATTTTATATGTCGTTATCATGTCCCCCCTATCTCTCCTGTCCTCCAGTGTCGTCAGGCCGATTCCCCTTAACCTCTCCTCGTAGGACATACCCCTTAGCTCCGGGACTAGTCTTGTTGCAAACCTTTGCACTTTCTCTAGCTTCTTCACATGCTTGGCTAGGTGTGGGTTCCAAACTGGTGCTGCATACTCCAATATGGTCCTAACGTACACAGTGTACAGAGTTCTGAATGATTCTTTATTAAGATGTCGAAATGTTGTTCTTAGGTTTGCCAAGCGCCCGTATGCTGCAGCAGTTATTTGGTTGATGTGCGCCTCAGGAGATGTGCCTGGTGTTATACTCACTCCACGATCTTTTCCTTGAGTGAGGTTTGTAGTCTCTGGCCTCCTAGACTGTACTACGTTTGCGGTCTTCTTTGGCCTTCCCCAATCTTCATGACTTTGCACTTGGTGGGGTTGAACTCCAGGAGCCAGTTGCTGGACCAGGCTTGCAGCCTGTCCAGATCCTTTTGTAGTTCTGCCTGATCCTCGTCCGATTGAATTCTTCTCATCAACTTCACATCATCTTCAAACAGGGACACTTCAGAGGTCATTCCTTCCGTCATATTGTTCACAAATACTGTGTGTGTTTGTGTGTGTGTGTGTGTGTGTGTGTGTGGTGTGTGTGTGTGTGTGTGTGTGTGTTTGTGTGTGTGTGTGCGTGTGTATGTGTGTGTGTGTGTGTGTGTGTGTGTGTGTGTGTGTGTGTGCGTGTGTTTGTGTGTGTGTGTGTTTGTATTTGTGTGTGTGTGTGTTTGTGTGTGTGCGTGTGTGTGTGCGTGTGTGTGTGTGTGTGTGTGTTTGTATTTGTTTACTTGCGTATATGCACTCGCCTATAATTTATGAGATTGCTGAGGTTGCGTCTTAGCTCCTGGCCTAGCCTCTCAACTTGCCGCTTGCAGGATTCACTCCAGCCAATGGTTCTGCGCTCTATTGAACGTGCTCTTAAAGCTCTGTATTGAGACTGACTCCTCCAATGCCTCGTTCAGGCCACTCCACTTCCTGACCATCCTGAGACTATATATAATACTATATATACTTCCTGATATCCCTGTGGTTCACTTGTATCTTAAACTTCCAACTAGATTTTCAAGAACTTATTTTTCTCCCAGTCATTCCTTTTTTATCCTATTATTTTTTATTAGTAATTTCTATGTTATCATGTCTTCCCTGTTTTTTCTGTCCTCCATAGTCAATAGATTATATTCTGTTAGCCTCTCCTTGTAGCTCATTCCACTGAGCTATGGAACTAGCCTATTGCATACCTCTGCACTTTCTCTAGTTTCTTAACATGCCTTTTTAGTTGTGAGTTTCATGCTGGTGTTTCTTCAAGATGGCGGCCCTGACGTATGCTCTATGAAGAGCCTGAAGTTATTCTATTCCTAGATTTGCAAGACGCCCATTAACGGCAGTTATTTGGTTGATGTGAGTCTCTTGCGATATATTAGTAGATATGCTCACCCCTAGCTCTTTGTATGAGATCTTACCTCCCCATCTCTCCTCGACGAGTCTTTACTCCATATCTGGTCTTGACCCTTCCCCAGTTTTCATAACCTTACATTTTCTGGGGTTGAATTCAAGCAACTACTTACTTGACTAATCTAGCAGTTTGTCCAGGTCCATTTGAAACTTTCCTCTATCTTAATGTGTTTTTATTCTCATTAGTTTTTCATCACCAGCAAACACGGATACATCTGACTCAGTCCCATCTGCTGTGTCATTTACTTAATCCAGAAACCCCTTTCCCCATGTTACTCCTTGTCTCTTGTCTCTGTTGAGTATAATGTCAAACTCCTTATTCCAGTTTACAAATTTGCAGGTGTCCTGTCATTTTCTTTTCTTCTTAAGTGATATTGTCGTAAAAGAAACTACCAGAGACTTACAGAGATTAGGCAACATAGAGAAGGATGGGCAGACTGCATACTTCAATGTAATAATATTGGTAGAATTACCGACAATATGTTAAGTAAAAGGACACAAATGCAACTAATGTGACATTTTATTGTGGCAACGTTTCGCTCTCCAGGAACGGCTTGACAAAGCTCCTGGAGAGCGAAACGTTGCCACAATAAAATGTCACATTAGTTGCATTTGTGTCCTTTTGCATACTTCAAGACAGCAAGATGTGACAGAGAGAGAGAGAGAGAGAGAGAGAGAGAGAGAGAGAGAGAGAGAGAGAGAGAGAGAGAGAGACAGACAGACAGACAGACAGACAGACAGACAGAGACAGAGAAAAAGAGGGAGGGAGAGAGAGAGAGATGGGTAAGGGAGCTCACACAGAAGATTCCAAAGGAAAACTTTCCCAGACCTTCACGAGCAGGTCCACTCAAGTTGCAGAGACAAAAATTGAAGTTTGGTCCTGGAAGAGTTTCATCTGGTCGTGTTGTTGGTCGCTTCTTTCACTTTTCTTACTGAAATGTTGGTTTTAGCCAAGTTTTCGTTTTGCACTTTACTATTAACAGTTCATACTTTGTAACTATTTTAACCATATCTACAAATTAACCTCGAAATTTAGTCTTACCTTTCAAGACTTGACAATACGTTTATTGGACGAGAGAATGGCAGTGTATTTTCGAACTGTATAAATTTATTGACTCATGTTTCTGGCCGTATTGTATGTATCAATAACATATTTGCCAAAAATAGTTACAAATATACTGATAAATACATTTACAGGTAACCTAACAATTATTTCTTTGTGAAATCTTTAGTGGGTCTCGTAATGTGAAGGAAGACTTACTTTCTCTATCTCTAATGGTTGCCAGTCTGTCTTTGTAAGGACAGCTTCTCATATTTAGCCATGAACTGAGGAATGGGAGAAAACAAAAGATTAAAATCCATGAAGGTGAAGGCCAAGGCATAAGACAACACTTAACACAATAAGAAAGTCTACCGGGAACCTTCAAAATACAAGAAAATCCCAACACGCAAAGTTAATGCTTAAGTGGACCGCAGGGCGGAAGTAGGTAATGTGATGAGGCAAAAGTCGTGTCTTCTGAAGAAAGAAAAAGTGAGAAGAACATAAAAGTTCCTAAAAGTAAAGAGGAAAAGGGCATGTGACGAAACATTGAAAAATCAAGCGAATTCCTTCTCTAGATGGCGCCGCATGCGGCCTCTCTCTCTCTCTCTCTCTCCCTCTCTCTCTTTCTCTCTCTCTCTCTCTCTCTCTCTCTCTCTCTCTCTCTCTCTCTCTCTCTCTCTCTCTCTCTCTCTCTCTCTCTCTCTCTCTCTCTCTCTCTCTCTCTCTCTCTCTCTCTCTCTCTCTCTCTTCTCCTTCACATAGTAAGTGGGAATCCCGTCACTGAGGATGGTGTGTAATGCTGAGACAGTCCAGCTACTCCATACAGAAAATCTTTTGATCCTCTACATAGAACCTCTCAACCTCTATTGTATATAAGCTTTCAAGCTCCATTGTATATACAATCTCAAGCTCTATTGTAATATAACCTCTCAGACTCTACTGCATATAACCTCTCCAGCTCCTCAGTGAAGAACCTCACCATTGCCTTTATGTTAAACATCTCCATTATCTCCATCCAGACCCTCACCAGTGTTGAACCTCTCCAGCTCCTCCATCCAGACCCTCACCAGTCTTGAACCTCTCCAGCTCCTCCATCCAGACCCTCACCAGTGTTGAACCTCTCCAGCTCCTCCATCCAGACCCTCACCAGTGTTGAACCTCTCCAGCTCCTTCATCCAGACCCTCACCAGTGTTGAACCTCTCCAGCTCCTCCATCCTGACCCTCACCAGTGTTGAACCTCTCCAGCTCCTCCATCCAGACCCTCACCAGTGTTGAACCTCTCCAGCTCCTCCATCCAGACCCTCACCAGTGTTGAACCTCTCTAGCTCCTCCATCCAGACCCTCACCAGTGTTGAACCTCTCCAGCTCCTCCATCCAGACCCTCACCAGTGTTGAGCTTCTCCAGCTCCTCCATCCAGACCCTCACCAGTGTTGAACCTCTCTAGCTCCTCCATCCTGACCCTCACCAGTGTTGAACCTCTCCAGCTCCTCCATCCAGACCCTCACCAGTGTTGAACCTCTCCAGCTCCTCCATCCAGACCCTCACCAGTGTTGAACCTCTCCAGCTCCTCCATCCAGACCCTCACCAGTGTTGAACCTCTCCAGCTCCTCCATCCAGACCCTCACCAGTGTTGAACCTCTCTAGCTCCTCCATCCAGACCCTCACCAGTGTTGAACCTCTCCAGCTCCTCCATCCAGACCCTCACCAGTGTTGAACCTCTCTAGCTCCTCCATCCAGACCCTCACCAGTGTTGAACCTCTCCAGCTCCTCCATCCAGACCCTCACCAGTGTTGAACCTCTCCAGCTCCTCCATCCAGACCCTCACCAGTCTTGAACCTCTCCAGCTCCTCCATCCAGACCCTCACCAGTCTTGAACCTCTCCAGCTCCTCCATCCTGAGCCTCTCCAGCCTATTCATGAACAGCTTCTTTATTCCATGCAGAACTTCTCCAATTCTACTATGCATAACCTCCACTTCCAGCACACATGAACGCTAATACTCCGTCATACAAAAGTTTTCCCGCTTCACCTTTGTTTTTGCTCATACTATAAATTTTCTGTTGTGCTGAAATCTGAGAAGTGTGAAAACAATCAGTATCGTATATTTTGTTCTCGTAACAATTTGGTCATAGCTTATGCATGAACAAAGGTCATTTATGACCAAGCTTTAAGTAAGTTCTTTGCCAACAATCCATTGTTGGCGTCATCTACAGAAGATGTTGGAACTCAAGTGTTGTGTGCGTCCTGGGTTAAATATATCACGTATATTTTGCCAACTAGTGGCTTCTTCAGTTCCTCAGCCTGGGGTCGACTTCAACCTGAGGGACTGATTACCTCAAACTCCTCATCTACCAGCATTCATCTCTGTGCTGGGTCGAGGAAGCCACTGGTTGACGAAACGTCTCCACAGTAAAGAAACCCAAGTGTTGAACAGGTGTTTCACTGATGGAAAACAAAGGTTATCTTGGTGTTTACATTCGCATATCTCTGGGGGAAAATTAGGACCATATGATAAATTACGATGTGGTAACAAATAAAAATATCAAAAGTAATGTTATGATTCATAAGTCGTGAGCCGGAAGTTTTTTTTTGCGTCATTTCAACTACCTGTTATAGATCACACATATATTGTAATCTTCAGGAGGAGAATCTTAATAATCTACATTGTTTGATCTTCTTGTAAGCTCACTCGTGTCTTGCGTTCTGTGGTGTCTTCATGAAGGATTAGATTAATATATATTTACCCATGTATTTCATCGTTCATAAATGAAGTAGAATTATATGTGAACTACGTTAAAAAAAATCATTTACACAAAAAATCATTTTTATGTTCATTAGAACTAAAAGTTTACGTCATTTTTCATTAGCAATATTTTTGTCTGCACATTACAGTGTTTGCCTTAAAACCTTAATTCTGCATAGTATTTTGTATGGAATAATTTAGGATGTTTCATTACCTTTGAAAACCCCAAACTGAGTCAGATCAATACCATTCTTGAATCAGTGACAGAAGTAGTTTTAAATTTTTCTCTTGAATCACAATTACTCCAAGCAACACATCCGCTAAGACTGGCAACACATCCGCTAAGACTGGCAACACATCCGTTAAGACTGGCAACACATCCGCTAAGACTGGCAACACATCCGCTAAGACTGGCAACACATCCGCTAAGACTGGCAACACATCCGCTAAGACTGGCAGCACATCCGCTAAGACTGGCAACACATCCGCTAAGACTGGCAACACATCCGCTAAGACTGGCAACACATCCGCTAAGACTGGCAACACATCCGCTAAGACTGGCAACACATCCGCTAAGACTGGCAACACATCCGCTAAGACTGGCAACACATCCGCTAAGACTGGCTGGGTTGGGAATATGCACATCGTACTTTCATTTTCCCGTCCCTCCCAAGCAGTGGATCCAACGAACCAGTGAACGAAATTCTAGAAGACAGAAAGGTAGTTCAGCAGGAAATAACGACCTCAGCTACACAAGAGACACCAGACAGTAAGATACTATTTCACTCCTGAAAAAATACTGGCTGAAACTTTGGTCCGAAAACAATCTAGCTGGGACAGACCCATTTTCGAAGACTTCTACTCCCATAAACATCACGAAATCAAACGTTAATAAAAGCAGCGATATATTTGAGCTTGTAGCAAGAGACAACACCAGTGAGAGAGAGAGCTGCTAGACTGAATGTAAGCAAACATGTAGAGGACATTAACTCAAAGCCTCGTAAACCCATAGCATAAACTACCCTCAAGAACGTACCATCAAAGCCTCGAAAACCCATGGAGAAAAATGAACAATAATCACTACTGTAGAATGAGCATAAGATAATGTTCAAATCAAAAGTAATGTTTACATCAGTCTTGGTGGTAGTCGGCTAGCATCAGTCTTGGTGGTAGTCGGCTAGCATCAGTCTTGGTGGTAGTCGGCTAGCATCAGTCTTGGTGGTAGTCGGCTAGCATCAGTCTTGGTGGTAGTCGGCTTGCATCAGTCTTGGTGGTAGTCGGCTAGTATCAGTCTTGGTGGTAGTCGGCTTCCATCAGTCTTGGTGGTAGTCGGCTAGCATCAGTCTTGGTGGTAGTCGGCTTGCATCAGTCTTGGTGGTAGTCGGCTAGCATCAGTCTTGGTGGTAGTCGGCTTACATCAGTCTTGGTGGTAGTCGGCTTGCATCAGTCTTGGTGGTAGTCGGCTAGCATCAGTCTTGGTGGTAGTCGACTAGCATCAGTCTTGGTGGTAGTCGGCTAGCATCAGTCTTGGTGGTAGTCGGCTTGCATCAGTTTTGGTGGTAGTCGGCTTGCATCAGTCTTGGTGGTAGTCGGCTAGCATCAGTCTTGGTGGTAGTCGACTAGCATCAGTCTTGGTGGTAGTCGGCTAGCATCAGTCTTGGTGGTAGTCGGCTAGCATCAGTCTTGGTGGTAGTCGGCTAGCATCAGTCTTGGTGGTAGTCGGCTAGCATCAGTTTTGGTGGTAGTCGGCTTGCATCAGTCTTGGTGGTACTCGGCTAGCATCAGTCTTGGTAGTAGTCGGCTAGCTTCAGTCTTGGTGGTAGTCGGCTTGCATCAGTCTTGGTGGTAGTCGGCTAGCATTAGTCTTGGTGGTAGTCGGCTAGCATCAGTCTTGGTGGTAGTCGGCTAGCATCAGTCTTGGTGGTAGTCGGCTAGCATCAGTCTTGGTGGTAGTCGGCTAGCATCAGTCTTGGTGGTAGTCGGCTTGCATCAGTCTTGGTGGTAGTCGGCTAGCATCAGTCTTGGTGGTAATCGACTAGCATCAGTCTTGGTGGTACTCGGCTAGCATCAGTCTTGGTGGTAGTCGGCTAGCATCAGTCTTGGTGGTAGTCGGCTAGCATCAGTCTTGGTGGTAGTCGGCTAGCATCAGTTTTGGTGGTAGTCGGCTTGCATCAGTCTTGGTGGTACTCGGCTAGCATCAGTCTTGGTAGTAGTCGGCTAGCTTCAGTCTTGGTGGTAGTCGGCTTGCATCAGTCTTGGTGGTAGTCGGCTAGCATTAGTCTTGGTGGTAGTCGGCTAGCATCAGTCTTGGTGGTAGTCGGCTAGCATCAGTCTTGGTGGTAGTCGGCTAGCATCAGTCTTGGTGGTAGTCGGCTAGCATCAGTCTTGGTGGTAGTCGGCTAGCATCAGTCTTGGTGGTAGTCGGCTTGCATCAGTCTTGGTGGTAGTCGGCTAGCATCAGTCTTGGTGGTACTCGGCTAGCATCAGTCTTGGTGGTAGTCGGCTAGCATCAGTCTTGGTGGTAGTCGGCTAGCATCAGTCTTGGTGGTAGTCGGCTAGCATCAGTCTTGGTGGTATTCGGCTAGCATCAGTCTTGGTAGTAGTCGGCTAGCATCAGTCTTGGTGGTAGTCGGCTAGCATCAGTCTTGGTGGTAGTCGGCTAGCATCAGTCTTGGTAGTAGTCGGCTAGCATCAGTCTTGGTGGTAGTCGGCTAGCATCAGTCTTGGTGGTAGTCGGCTAGCATCAGTCTTGGTAGTAGTCGGCTAGCATCAGTCTTGGTGGTAGTCGGCTTGCATCAGTCTTGGTGGTAGTCGGCTAGCATCAGTCTTGGTGGTAGTCGGCTTGCATCAGTTTTGGTGGTAGTCGGCTTGCATCAGTCTTGGTGGTACTCGGCTAGCATCAGTCTTGGTAGTAGTCGGCTAGCATCAGTCTTGGTGGTAGTCGGCTTGCATCAGTCTTGGTGGTAGTCGGCTAGCATTAGTCTTGGTGGTAGTCGGCTAGCATCAGTCTTGGTGGTAGTCGGCTAGCATCAGTCTTGGTGGTAGTCGGCTAGCATCAGTCTTGGTGGTAGTCGGCTAGCATCAGTCTTGGTGGTAGTCGGCTAGCATCAGTCTTGGTGGTAGTCGGCTAGCATCAGTCTTGGTGGTAGTCGGCTAGCATCAGTCTTGGTGGTAGTCGGCTAGCATCAGTCTTGGTGGTAGTCGGCTAGCATCAGTCTTGGTGGTAGTCGGCTAGCATCAGTCTTGGTGGTATTCGGCTAGCATCAGTCTTGGTGGTAGTCGGCTAGCATCAGTCTTGGTGGTATTCAGCTTGACGTGTCTCACGGTGAGTAAATCTGTAGAATATTTCAGGTTCACTGTGGCCGCTATGTTGTCATGACTTGAATTATATCTGTCAGCTGTAAGTGAAGTTTTTTTTTATTAAAGTTAGGGCATAAAGACTTATAATTAAATAAACTCCAACTAAGTTTAAATTAATAACCATTGACGAAATTGTCGCTCTATGTTAGGAAAATTTGAAATTTTGCGAAACTTAATGTACTAGATAATTTATACATAAAAAAAGTAATAATAAGCTGATTAAAACGACATACGTATTCCAATTATTTTAAGCTTATTATATCGACATATTCCAATTATTTTAAGCTTATTATAACGATATATTCCAATTATTTTAAGCTTATTATAACGACATATTCCAATTACTTTATGTTACGTTAATATTTATGTTTACCTAAACAAAGACAAGTTTAATTATTTTATGCTGATTACGAAAAAACAGTCACAATTTAACTTATATTTATACCAAAACTACGATAACTCACTAACCTTTTTGGGAAACTTGAAGATGGAACGAGCCTTGAGGAGGCTGCAGGGAACGACAAAAACTGTGTAATGCAAATATCACTAATGACCCTGAAAAAAGAGAGAGAGAGAGCTAGCCGTTTGTTTTTTTAACGGATTACAGATTATTATGGGGGAGAGCTAAACCCGTAGGGATTATTCAGCTCCTGTGAGGGGAGGGGGAGGGAATGGAAGGCATTCAGGCTCAATTCAGGAAAGTGGAGCACAGATTCAATTCCCAAGATCAAGAGCCCCTCACCAGCATCAAGGATCCTCTTTTTTGTTGACGGAGAAAGAAAGAATAATTTCGTGCATTCATATTCTCATTTTTGGAGGAGCTAAAAGTAACAGTCAAAATGAGCTCATTGTGTAAGTGGCTTGTGAGGGACGTGTGATGGAACACGTTAAGTAATACTGGTATAACTGCATCTTACACTCTACAAGAAACATAGGTTTTAATACCACGACTGGAACAACACAAATAACCCGCACGTAAGACTGAAATTAATAACGACGTTTCAGACCGACTTGGACCACTAACTAGTTATTTGTGTATAACTCCAGCCATAAATGCATAAAAAAGTGATTGTAACGTGAATTTAGAGAAGTGCAGTATGTGTAGCAACTCTAGCTACTGTTAGCATTTCTAAGGTTATAATGACTAAAGTTGTCACTTTGCAGCAGTTGGATGTAATTCAACTGCATAACACTTCAGGCAGAAGCTGTTCACTTAACATTAAGAACTTCAGTATCGAGGTAGTACACACACACACACACACGCTCGGGGCCAGGAGCTGAGTCTCGGGGCCAGGAGCTGAGTCTCGACCCCTGCAACCACAATTAGGTGAGTACACACACACATACACACACACAAGGGGAAGAAATCGGCCCCTCAAAGTAATCTTCAATGCGGAATCAGCCCGTACCATGATCTTGCAAGAGAAAGCACGGCTGAGGGCGACTCAGGAGTACCAGAATGTATACCTAGATCGGGACAGAACGCAGGAAGAAAGGGAAGCCCCTAAAGGAGAGGATAAGAAAGTGAAGAGAGGAGAGAGAGGAGGAGGCAGCGAGGTACGGAGGGCACCAGGCCCAAGCAGAAGGACAAACACACCCACCGGAAGCACTCATGGAGGGCCTCAAATCACAGCAACCCAACGGCAACCATATATTTTAACATCACACACACACATCATTCCCCCTGTCCCCACCCCAGCAACCCAAAACCCACCATCACAACTACCCCACCCCATCACAAACCCCACCCCACCAACCCACACTCAAACCATACAACCCCCACCCATGCAGCAACCCCCTATGGGAAACCTCCCCACACACCCCCAACCCACCAAGATCCCCCAGGGCCACAGTATTGGAAACGAAGTTGAAGGTTTGGTACACAAATGCGGATGGAATCACGAATACGTATGAAGAGTGGAATGAAAGAATAGGTGAGATGTCCCCAGACATCATAGCCGTCACAGAAACTAAACTAAATGAGGCAATAACAGACGCAATCTTCCCACAGGGATATCAGATCCTGAGGAAAGATAGGAGCAGGGGGGAAGGAGGGGTCGCACTGCTCGTAAGGAACCATTGGAGATTCGAGGAAATGGAAGGAATGGAGGTGTGTAGAGAAAGGGACTTTATAGTAGTACCATCCAGGCTGGGGAGCACAAGATAGTCATTGCAGTGATGTATAACCCACCACAGAACTGCAGGAGGCCAGGAGAGGAATATGACGAGAACAACAGAGCAATGGTGGACACTCTGGCGGAGGTGGCAAGAAAAGCGCACATGAGCAGAGCGAAGTTACTGGTCATGGGCGATTTCAACCACAGGGAGATCAACTGGGAGAACCAAGAACCATGTGGGGGTCCAGAAACTTGGTGAGCCAAGATGATGGATGTGGTACTGGAAAACCTGATGCACCAACATGTCAGGGACATGACCAGCATGAACAGCTCAGATATCGAGGACATAACACACGAGAGCCCCCTGGGAGCCAGCGACCATATGGTGCTGAGCTTTGAGTACATTGTAGAGCTACAGGTGGAGAGGGAAAACGGTACTGAAAGAGACAAACCAGACTTTAAAAGAGGGGACTACATGGGTATGAGGAACTTCCTGCAGGAGGTTCTGTGGGAAAGGGAAATGGAAGGACAGTCAGTAAATGAAATGGAATACGTAGCGACAAAGTGCAAGGAGGCAGAGGAACGGTTTATACCCAAAGGAAAAAAGATTAAATGGGAAGATCAGAAAGAGTCCCTGGTTTACCCAAAGATGCAGGGAGGCGAAGACTCAGAGTGTCAGAGAATGGAAAAGGTACAGAAGGCAAAGAACCCAAGTAAACAAAGAGATTAGTCGACGAGCTAGAAACGAGTATGCACAGGTACGGAGGGAGGCCCAGAAACAGTACGAAAATGACATAGCATCGAAAGTCAAGTCTGATCCGAAACTGATGTACAGTCACATCAGAAGGAATACAACAGTCAAGGACCAGGAGATAAGGCTGAGGAGAGAAGATGGGGAACTCACAAGTAATGATCAAGAGGTATGTGAGGAGCTCAACTCGAAGTTTAAGGAAGTATTCACAGTGGAGGCAGGAAGGCAGCTGGGTAGACAGGATGGGGTGCATCAACAACAAGGGATGTATCAAGTGCTGGAGGGCATACACACAACTGAGGGGGAGGTGAAGCAGTTACACAGTGACCTTGATACCTCAAAGGCGATGGGCCCGGACAATATCTCCCCGTGGGTCCTTCGGGAAGGAGCTGAGGTTCTGAGTGTGCCACTAACCATAATATTCAACACATACCTTGAAACTGGGCAGCTACCTGAGATATGAAAAAAAGGCCAAAGTAGTCCCCATCTTTAAAAAAGGAGACAGAAAAGAGGCACTAAACTATAGACCGGTGTCACTTACCTGTATAGTGTGCAAAGTCTTGGAGAAAATCATCAGGAACAGAATGGTGGAGCATCTGGAGCAGAACAGGATAATCAACGCCAGACAGCACGGATTCAGGGAAGGCAAATCCTGTGTAACAAACCTCCTGGAGTTCTATGATAAAGTAACAGAGGTAAGGCAAGAGAGAGAAGGGTGGGTTGACTGCATTTTCCTGGACTGCAGGAAGGCCTTCGACACAGTTCCTCATATGAGATTAGTAAAGAAGTTGGAAGAACAAGCGTGTATAACAGGAAGGGCACTGGAATGGATCAGGGAATACCTCACAGGGAGGCAACAACGGGTCATGGTGCATGATGAGGTATCAGTGGGCGCCTGTGACGAGCGGTGTACCGCAGGGGTCAATCCTAGGACCAGTGCTATTCTTGGTATATGTGAATGACATGACGGACGGGATAGACTCAGAAGTATCTCTGTTCGCAGATGATGTGAAATT
This sequence comes from Cherax destructor, assembly GCA_009830355.1. NCBI lineage: Eukaryota > Metazoa > Arthropoda > Malacostraca > Decapoda > Parastacidae > Cherax > Cherax destructor. The sequence continues at coordinate 501 of WNWK01014422.1, read as the reverse complement.
AATGAGAAGAATCACATCGGATGAAGACCAAGCAGGACTTCAAAAAGACCTGGACAAGCTTGACATCTGGTCTAGCAACTGGCTTCTCGAATTTAACCCCACCAAATGCAAAGTCATGAAGATCGGAGAAGGGCAAAGAAGACCGCTGACAGAGTACAGGCTAGGTGGACAAATGCTACAAACCTCATCAAAGGAGAAAGACCTTGGGGTGAGTATAACGCCAAGCACGTCTCCGGAAACACACATCAACCAGATAACTGCGGCAGCATATGGGCGACTGGCAAACCTAAGATTAGCGTTCCGTTACCTTAACAAGGAATCGTTAAGGGTTCGAATCCTTGGCTAGTCGCAGTGTTGGTATTGATCAATACCACTCGTTCGTGGTTTCAATAACAACTGCACTCAGTACAAGGAAATGCAGGACTTAGGTGAACAGTGCATGGGAGTACAATACATGGGAGAACAGTACATTGAAGTACAGTGCATGGGAGTACAGTATAT
>WNWK01014421.1:0-51333 GCA_009830355.1 Cherax destructor | reverse complement strand
ATAACTTTTATTGTTCTCTATTACACCATTTCTGTTCTCATTATTAATCTTTTATTGTTCTTATTATTAACTTCTTATTGTTCCTCTTATTACACTTCTCCTGTCTCCTACACTCACATTTACCACATTCACTCTCCTCTTGTTACCCTATATCCTCCTCACGCCCTCACACTCACACACTCATAATCACTGGTCTAGCAATTGGCTTCTGAATTCCACCAAATGCAAAGTCATGAGGATCGGAGAAGGGCAAAGAAGACCTCTGACAGAGTCTGCAGGCGGACAAAGGGTACAAACCTCGGCAAAGGAGAAAGACCTTGAGTGAGTAACGCTGCACGTCTCCGGAGGCACACATCAACCAGATAACTGCGGCAGCATATGGACGATGGCAACCTAAGATTAGCGTTCCGTTACCTAACAAGGAATCGTTCAGACACTGTATACCGTGTACGTCAGGTCTATACTAGAATATGCAGCACCAGTCTGAACCCACACCTGGTCAAGCACGTAAAGAAACTAGAGAAAGTGCAAAGGTTTGCGACAAGGTTAGTTCCACAACTCAGGGTCTGTCTTATGAAGAAAGATTGAGGAAATAGGACTAACAACACTGGAGGAAAGAAGGGTCAGAGGAGACATGATAACGACATACAAAATACTGTGGGAATTGACAAGGTAGATAATGACAGGATGTTTCAGAGAGGGAACACAGAAACAAGGGGACACAACTGGAAGCTGAAGACTCAGATGAGTCAAAGGGATGTTGGTAGCATTTCTTCAGCCACAGAGTAGTCAGAAGTGGAATAGTCTGAGAAAGATATAGTGAGGCAGCAACCATACATAGTTTTAAGACAAGGTATGATAAGCTCATGAGCAGGGAGAGCAGAGACCCAGTAGCAGACAGCGAAGAGGCGGGGTCAGGAGCTGAGATCGACCCCTGCAACCACAATTAGGTGAGTACAATTAGGTGAGTACACACTTACACCCTTACAATACATTTTCACACCTCAATACACTTTACACCTTCATTACTTTTCTTTATATTTCTTATACTTTACATTTACATTTCTTACATTTAATACTTTACATTTTTACACTTTATATTTTAATTTCTTTATCTTTACATTTATTACATTTACATTTCTATATTTACATTTTATACTTTATATTTCTATATTATATTTTACATTTTTACATTTCTATATTTTTATATTTCTTATATTTTTACATTTTTACTTTATATTTACATTTATATTTTTACATTTCTTATATTTTTACATTTCTTATATTTTACTTAATTTTTATATTTTACATTTTATTTACATTTTCATCTTACATTTTTTACTTTTTACATTTTACATTTTATATTTCTTACATTTATATTTTATACTTTACATTTTTAATTTTTACATTTATATTTTACATTTCTATATTTTACATTTTCTTTACTTTTATATTTTACATTTTATATTTTACATTTTTATATTTAATTTCTTATATTTTACTTCTTATATTACTTTACATTTTTATATTTTACATTTATATTTTTACATTATTTTTACATTTTTACATTTCTATATTTAATTTACTTTTTATTCTTTACATTTTTACATTTCTTATATTTTACATTTTACATTTTTATATTTCTTACATTTTACATTTTATATTTTTACATTTGATACTTATATTTTTATACTTTTACATTTTTACATTTCTTATACTTTTTACATTTTTATACTTTACATTTCTTAGTTCATATATTTTATACTTTACATTTTTATATTTACATTTCTTATATCTTTACATTCTTTAACTTTACATTTTACATTATACTTTTACTATTTTACATTTCATATTTCTTTATCATTTTTATACTTTACATTTCATTTTATATATTTACTTATTTCATTTGATATTTTTACATTTTTATAATTACATTTTATTTCTTACATTTTACTTTTTATTACTTTTTACATTTCTTACATTTTACTTTACATTTTATTTTTCATTTATACTTTATATTTTTATTTTTTACATTTTTACACTTTTTACATTTTTATACTTTACATTTATTATATTCTTTACTTTACATTTATTTATTATTTTTACATTTACATTTCTTACATTTAATTCTTTACATTTTCTTATATTTTTACATTTCTTATATTTACATTTTACATTTACTACATTTACACTTTACACTTTACATCTTACTATACTATCTGTTACTGATCTCTGAGACTGCTAATTAGTTTAGCGGTTATGGTAACAACAGACAGCAGGTGCTGGAATTATCAAAGTACAAGGAAATGAGATCTTTAAAGGTTTTTCCAGATTTTATTTAGAATATACTAAGATATTTAGGACACTTAGTAAAATAAAATAATCTCTACCTCCTTACTCTTAGGAGGGTGTACACACTATATAGTCCTGTACTTTCACTCATAAGCACCACAAGTTACATTTGTCTGTACAGTCTTAATATAATACGTAAAGAGGATATATAAAACACTTCCTCTGAATTAAAACACTTCACAATGTCAATAACGTCAATGTCAATAACGAGTTAATCACTAGACTTAAGCAGAGAATCACTACACTGAAGGTCACTAGTGATCCATAGTTCCCAAGCGTATTCTGTAGATAGAACTTGAGGAAATAAGAGCCTCTGAAGATATGCTCACCATCCCAAAGGTGAGAGAACTGAAGAGTCTCGAAGAGCCTCTGACGGTATGCTCAACGTACCAAAGGTGAGAGAGAACTGAGAGTCTTCTATGGTATGCTCACCGTACCAGTGGTGAGAGAGAACTCAGTTTCGGAGAACCTCAGAGGGTATGCTCACCATACCAAGGGTGAGAGAAAACTGAAGAGTCTCGGAGAGCCTCTGAGGGTATGCTCACCATACCAAGGGTGAGAGAGAACTGAAGAGTCAAGGAGAGCCTCTGAGGGTAATGCTCACCATACCAAGGGTGAGAGAGAACTGAAGAGTCTCGGAGAGCCTCTGAGGGTATGCTCACCATACCAAGGGTGAGAGAGAACTGAAGAGTCTCAGAGAGCCTCTGAGGGTAGCTGCTCACCATGCTGGGGTGAGAGAGAACTGAAGAGTCAAGAGAGCCTCTGAGGGATGCTCACATACCAAGGGTGAGAGAGAACTGAAGAGTCTCAGAGAGCCTTGAGGGTATGCTCACCATACCAAGGGTGAGAGAGAACTGAAGAGTCAAGGAGAGCCTCTGAGGGTATGCTCACCATACCAAGGGTGAGAGAGAACTGTCCTCTATGAACGACCCGCTGATGACTGAGGTCAAGCCGGTGGCCACATCATTGGGTACGCTGACGTGGTAAGGGAACCCCTGACCTGTTAACGAGCGGATGGGTTAGTATACATCACATAAACTCCTACCTAGACATACAGGATATAAAATTTAACAATATAACGATTATTCATATAACATAGACATATTCTACTGAATATGTTGAATATAAATGTCGGGAAAGGTGAATTTTAACATCTTTACACTTTAAACCTTTATACTTACACTTTATATTCTTATACTTTCTCACTTACATTTTTATACTTTTACATTTCTTACATTTTTTATACTTTTTTATATTTTCATATTTAATTTCTTTATTTTTTTAATTTCATTTACACTTATATTTTTACATTTTAATTTTTTATATTTTTACATTTCTTACATTTTTTATATTTTACATTTTACATTTTTATATTTTTACATTTTTACATTTTTATATTTTACATTTCTTTACATTTATATTTTTACATTTTTACATTTTTATATTTTACTTACATTTTATATTTTTTACATTTTTAATTATATTTTTACATTTTTACATTTTTATTTTTATATTTTTACATTTCTTATATTTTTACATTTCTTACATTTTTATATTTCTTTATATTTCTTTACATTTTTTTATTCTTTACATTTCTTATATTTTTACTTTCTTACATTTCTTATATTCTTTACATTTCAATTTCCTTATATTTTACATTTACATTTTTATATTTCTTTACATTTTTATATTTTTACATTTCTTACATTTTATATTTACATTTATATTTCTTATATTTTTACATTTTACTATTTTTTATATTTTTACATTTCTTACATTTTATATTTTACATTTCTTTACATTTTTTTTTATATTTTTACATTTCATACTTTCTTTATATTTTATATTTTTCTTTCTTTATTTTTATATTTACATTTCTTATACTTTCATTTTTACATTTTTATTTTTTACATTTTTTTTTATATTTTATATTTTTACATTTTTTTATTTTTACATTTTTTACATTTCTTTTTTTACATTTCTTTATTTCTTTATATTTCTTTCATTTTTACATTTCTTTATATTTTTTACATTTTTACATTTCTTTATATTTTTAATTTTTACATTTTTATATTTTTTACATTTCTTTATTTTTATATTTTTTACATTTTACATTTATACTTTTTATTTTTTACATTTCTTATATTTTTTACATTTTTACATTTCTTATATATTTCTTTACATTTCTTATTTATTTTTACATTTCTTATATTTTTACATTTTTTATATTTTTACATTTTACATTTCTTATATTTTTACATTTATATTTCTTATTTTACATTTCTTATATTTTTTACATTTTTACATTTCTTATTTTTATATTTTTAATTTTTATTTTATTTATATTTTCTACTTATACTTTATATTTTACATTTATTACATTTTTATATTTTACATTTCTTTACATTTCTTTATATTTACTTTTATATTTTTATATTTTTACATTTTTTATATTTTTTTACTTTATATTTTATATTCTTTATATTTTTACATTTTTACATTTCTTATACTTTTTTACATTTCTTATATTCTTTACATTTCTTATATTTTTTAATTTTTTACATTTCTTATATTTTTTTACATTTCTTAATTTTTTTATATTTATATTTACATTTCTTTACATTTCTTAAATTTTATATTTTACATTTTTTTATATCTTTTTTACATTTCTTTTTATTTCATTTCTTTCATTTATTTTACTTTTAATTTCTTTATTTTTCTTTTCATTTTTTATATTTCTTTACATTTCTTTAATTTTTATATTTTATTCACACTCTCAAACCCTCACTCTCTCTCTCTTTCACTCTCTCTCTTCGTCTTCCTCTTTATCTTCCTTCTCCTCCTTTCTCCTCCCTTTTTTTCTGCCCCCTTTCCTTTTCCTCACTTTCTTTACCCCTCTCTCTCTGTACCCCTCTATCCTTCTCCCCATCTCTCTACCCCACTGCCATTGCATCCCCCTCCCACTCTTTATCCATTACCCCCTGCCTACACACCTCCTAGGACCAGTGTTATTCTTGGTTATGTGAATGACATGACGGAAGGGATAGACTCAGAAGTGTCTCTGTTCGCATACGATGTGAAGTTAATGAGGAGAATTAAACCAGATGAGGACCAGGCAGGACTTCAAAGAGACCTGGACATGATGGACACCTGGTCCAGCAACTTTCTTCTTGAATTTAACCCCGCCAAATGCAAAGTCATGAAGATCGGGGAAGGGCAAAGAAGACCGCAGACAGAGTATAGGCTAGGTGGCCAAAGACTGCAAACCTCGCTCAAGGAGAAAGATCTTTTGGTGAGTATAACACCGAGCACGTCTCCTGAAGCACACATCAACCAGATAACTGCAGCAGGAATCGTTCAAGACACTGTACACCGTGTACGTCAGGCCCATACTAGAGTATGCAGCACCAGTATGGAACCCATACCTGGTCAAGCACGTCAAGAAATTAGAGAAAGTGCAAAGGTTTGCGACAAGGTTAGTTCCAGAGCTAAGGGAAATGTCCTACGAAGAAAGGTTTAGGGAAATCGGCCTGACAACACTGGAGGACAGGAGGGTTAGGGGAGACATGATAACGACATACAAAATACTGCGTGGAATAGACAAGGTGGATAGAGACAGGATTTTCCAGAGAGAGGACAAGGGGTCACAATTGGAAGTTGAAGAATCAGATGAGTCAAAGGGATGTTAGGGAGTATTTCTTCAGCCATAGTGTAGTCAGGAAGTGGAATAGTCTTGCAAGTGATGTAGTGGAGGCAGGAACCATTCATAGCTTTAAGATGAGGTATTATAAAGCTCATGGAGCAGGGAGAGAGGGGACCCAGTAGCAATCAGTGAAGAGACGGGGCCAGGAGCTGAGTCTCGACCCGTGCAACCACAATTAGGTGAGTACAATTTGGTGAGTATACACACACACAGACACACACACACACTCGCTGGCAAACACATCACGAATGATCACACGAAAATACATAAGTTTTTCTTTCTGTGGTAAAAAAAAATGAGTTGCCAAGAACAGGACGGAGAACCAGGGGACTGGTGGATGAACCTGGGAGGGAAGATCGGGTGGCAGAGCTCAATGAAAGGGAGGAAGAGTGGGGAAGGAAGCTAAAAGGGCTTAGCAAGAAAATGGAAGAGAGGATAGCTGCAGAGAGCAAGAAATGGGAGCTACAGGCCATAGCATCAGAAGCCAATATACAGAGCTTAGAAGAGGAACTAAAAAAACTGAAAAAGTGTAAAGAACCGAAGCGCAGTACAGGTATGACATCAGGAACTGCTACATTAGTCACAGACGATGGGACTGTAATGAATAAAGGAGCTTTACTGTATGCAGAGGCAATATCAGACCACTGTGGCACCCAAAAAAAGACGAGGAGCACGTCACGAACAAATGAGAGGACTAAAGAAAATGAAGGAGCTATGCTATATGCAGAGCTCTATCAGACCACTGCAGAGCCCAGGAAAAGCTGAGAAGGAAAAATGACAGACCACTGAGCACAGGGACATCAGCTAGAGAAGAGATTGAAGGAAGGAACACTTCAATGGAGGCAACTAAATCGTCTCAGGGGATGCAAAGGGAAATGAAGTGGGAGGACGAAAGGGAGAGATCAGTTTTTGTCTACACGCTCCAGAAAGTTGAAGAGGAAACTTAAAAAGCAAAAAGACACAAGGAGAAAAAGGCAATTGAAAGTATCATGAAAGCAATAGGAGAGGACATGGCCAAGTTGAGAAAATTTCTGAGTATTGGGTGGTTTGCAAGAGGAAAAAACTGCCAGTCAGAGTGATTTTCAAGGCAGAATCAGCTCGAAACAGGATCCTGCAGGAGAAAGTGGGATTAAGGGACATACCAAAGTACTAAAGGGTGTTCCTCGATTGTGATAGAACACAAGAAGAGAGGCAAAAACTGAAAGAGAGGGTACAAAGACGCAAGGAGAAACAAGAGGCAAAGACGGATATGAGCAGGAGAACCCAGATTAAGGAGGAAGAGCAAATACAACCTCCCTCACAACCACCTACAGAAGAATCTCAACCACGACAACCCCAATGCAAACAATCTAAACCAAAACCCACACACTGTACCCTCTGCCTCCACCCCCTAATCACAAACACCACCCACACAGCAACCCCCAATAGTTCCCCGCCACGTCTTCCACTCTCCCAACCCCACCGTTCTCCTCAGAACACCGTTTTAGAAAAGAAGTTGAAGGTTTGGTATATGAATGCGAATGGAATAACAAATAAATGTGAGTGGCATGAAAAAATCATAGCAGTCACAGAAACGAAACTCACCGGGAGGATAACAGATGCAATCTTCCCACCCAGATATCAGATCATGAGGAAAGATAGAGGGAGCAGAGGAGGAGGAGTTACACTGCTCATTAAAAATTGATGGGGATGCGAGGAAATGGAAGGAATGGACGAAATTGGTGAAAGGGATTACATAGTAGGAACAATTCTGGGGGACATAAGGCAGTCATTAGTTTCTTGCAATATCCTGTATGGCCCCTTTTACTTCTTCTGTTAAGTTTTTGCTCTAATTCAGTGATCTCTCGGCTAAGGCTATCTTTTCTCTGTTGCGACATATTTGTGTTTTTAAGCAATTCAGTGCCCTATTTTCTTCTGTACCATCTCCTACACTCTCGGTCACAGGGAGGAGTAGGACTCTATGTAAAAGATACTCTCTGTTGCACAGAAGTGCTGAACTCTACGAATGATATAGTAGAAATCCTGGGCATTAAAGTTGAAAATAGGAATTTAGTTATTATCCTAGTATTCAAACCACTACCAGCAACTGCTGAGGATTTCACAGTGATGAATAACCCGTCACAGAATTGCAGGAGGCCAAAAGAAGAATATACAGAAAGAAACAGAGCAATGGTGGAGCAATGGTGGACACACTAACTGAGGTGGTCAGAGGAGCTCACATGGATAGAGGAAACTTACTAGTTATGGGAGATTTCAATCACAAAGAGATTGATTGGGAAAACCTGGAGATACATGGAGGTCCTGAAACATGAAGAGCCAATATAATGAATGTGATACTGAAAAACCTCGTGCAACAACATCTTAGGGACACTGCCAGAGAGAGAGGGGAGCATTAACCAGCAAGACTGGACCTAATATTCACCCTGAGTAGCTCAGACATTAAGGACATCACATATGAAAGGCCCCTTGGAGCTAGTGATCACGTGGTTCTGAGCTTTGAATACATAGTAGAGTTACAAGTGGAGGGGGTAACAGGAGTAAGATGGTAAAAGTCAAACTACAAAAGGGGAAACTACACAGGTATGAGAAATTTCCTGCAGGAGATTCAGTGGGAAAGAGAATTGGTAGGAAAGTCAGTAATCGAAATGATGGACTACATGACAACAACATGATTACAACCTGTCAGCGGCAGCGGCAGCGGCAGCATCCTAGCAGCCCTTATTCTCCAAAAAACTCAGCGCTCATCAAAGCTTGTGATGGCCTAATTGAAGGTACAACTGCACAAACCCACCTAGATCACATAATGACCCAAGAATACTAGAAATGCTACCCAAACCTTAACAAAATTGAAGATCTAAGGAAGACAGCCCTGCAAACCCAAACATCGCCCGCGCTGCCAGACGAACGCCTAGCCCAATCTAAAGGAAATAAAGCCTCCTCCATAGCTTCACTTGTGATACTATGAGCGGAAATCGCAGAGGAAACAACAACAGTACCAAGAAACCAACGCTAAGGACTTTGAAACACAACATGTCTACACAACAGAAAGCCGGTGCATCAACAACCCCCCACACCCCCGCCCGGACCCCGACGACAACAATAACATCACCCACCATGGCTGACTCTCCCACCAACCCCACCAGCTTCGTAGGATTCCATCCTGGGCACCAAGGTATGACTACTCCTGATACTATTAGGGAATACATCTTTGCCCTTGAAGCTGAAAACAAAGACATCAAAGCAAAACTAGTGAAATATGAATCCAAGCTAACTAACCTCGAGATCAAGATCCAAAACCTTGAAGAGAAGATTACATCGGGAAGTACTGACACACAAAATACTCTACAAACAGTAATAACCAGTCACACCGATCAAATAACAACTCTGAATATGAAGGTGGAAGCAGCAATCAAGGACTGGAATAACAACATGCACACTCGACTTGATGAATATCTTGATTTTCAAGATGACAAAACCGAACAAGATAACTTGTCTGATGCAGTTATAATAAACAGCAACCACATTCCCAGAGACATAACTCAATCCCAGTGCAAGGAAACTGCTATCAACATATTACAAGACCACCTACAGTTAATGTGCAAAGGAATGAAATCAAGGAAACACGATTGCTAGGAAAACAAGGTAAACCTAGTATAATGATCAGACTTCATTCATATGATACAAAAAGAATCCCAACTAAATCAGCAATTACAATGAAATGTGGAGTATAATCAACGAGTGCCTAACCAGGAAACGTCAAAACCTTCTGTTTAGGCTGAGAAAACTTAAACTGGGGAACAAAATCCATCAGTGCTTCGCTCGTGATGGGAAAATACTAGTTCGAAAAGTATCAACAGGTCAGCAATTTTCTATATCAAACGAACGTGATCTCACCAACTTCCTTAGACAAGCTGACATTACCATTACTGATTAGCCTATTGTCCTCAACACATAATATACGTGTGCTGTATTAGTGTATGTTACTACTACTTTGTGAAATTTTTTGTACTATATACTAGCTAGTACCAACTACCTCATACACTATGTACTTTACTTTTAGTGCTATTACTTGCTTCAACTTTATAATATAAATCAAATCTTGCTTCTAAGTTAATTTTATATCATATTTACTATCTGTCCATTTAATTTAATCCCCATTTATATATTCTCTTGAAATAGTTCCCAGCAAATCAATACCTAGTACTGCCTTTCATCCAATAATTCCTTTTACTTAAGGTGCTAATTCTGGTGCTAAAGTGTTTTACTCTTTTTTTTTTACTATTATATTCCCTAAAGTGTTAACTTGTAATTAAGGTGCTATTTTTGGTGCTAAAGTGTTTTACTCTTTTTATTTACTATTATATTCCCTAAAGTGTTAACCCTCATTGTTTACTATTATATTCCCTAGATTTTATCTAAAAATCTAACTGCCACAGTTCTCTTATTAATTTTTATTATAATAATTAAGGTGCTAACTCAGGTACTAATTTACTTTACTTTCATTGTTTGCTATCATTTTCCCTAGCTCCTTTATTCCCAGCTTTAGTAAACTACCATAGTTCAATTAATTGCATTTGTATAAATTGACTAAGGTACAAATTCACGTGCCAAGAACTCTGTCAAATACCCTGTATCTCTACAAACTCTTATTAAAAATTTGTAATAATCAAATAGTTCCTAAGCATTTATTCTAGTATCATATTATTAAGTTTAGTATTATCTATTCTTCTCAGGTCTAGTTATAGAATCACATCAAATCTTATGATTACAGGAATTGATCCTGATATCAACCTATTATTAAATGACTTACATGATTCCAACAGCAACTGTAACTATTACACAGCAGATCAAGCAAAGACATTACTCAGAGCCAACAATAACATAACTATCTTCAATTACAATGTTAGATCTTTGAGCAAACATTATGATGACTCACAGCACTACTCCAATCCCTCCAGACCAATATGTCAATCATCACACTCACTGAGACCTGGCTGAAGCCTGATACTACAGATGTCTATGGCATCCCAGGTTACACAGCCATTCACAATTGCAGGACAGATCAGCGAGGGGTGGAATAGCTATATATTACTCAGATCAACTTGAATGTATCAATAACTCTTGCATAAGGGATGAGCATGGAGAATATATTATAGCTAAATTTAAATCAAAAGACCTGCAAAAACCCCTCACAGTGATAAACATCTACAGATTACCACAGTCAAACATTCACCAATTTAGTAAAAAACTAGGTAACCTAATAACTGATGCACACATGAACAAAGACCATTTGCTGCTCACAGGAGACTTCAATATAAATCTCCTACATGACCAGGACCCACAAGTAACAGAATTCACAAACACTATGAGCAACTGCTTGTTACTACCAACAATATCAAAACCTACAAGAATCTCCGAGACTAGTACCTCATACTAGACCACATCTGGACTAATACTATAGCCCCTCTAAAATCAGGCATCATCACAGACAACACCACAGACCACTATCCGACCTTTCTCATAACTAATCTTGGTAAATTGCCCCTAGATATTACAAAAGTTACCTTCAGACTACATAATGAGTCAGCTGTAAATAACTTTATAACAGCTATGATTAACATTGACTGGCATAATGAGTTAGAAACATATACAGATACTAATGAATGCATCAAGAATTTCCTTAACAAAACCCACCACCTCTATAACAAACATTGCCCTAAAAAACTAAACAGATCACAGCTAAGAGACTTAACAATCCCTGGCTAACACCCAGCATCCTTAAATCCATTAACAAAAGGCACCAATATGAAAACAATACAGAAGGGGTCTAATAACCAGAGAACAATCCAAACGCTACTCATCAACCCTTACCAGCCTGATAAGGAGATCAAAAAAATTGTATTATGAGAACAGACTCCAGAACATAAAAGGTGATATGAAAAGACCTGGAAGACCCTATCTGCAATTCTAGGAAATAATAAGATAGCGAAAAACAACACCATCAAATTATCAAGAGCAGATGAACCCCTACTCTCACCTACTGAGACAGCAAACAGACTTAATGTTTTCTTCTCCACCATAGGAAAGAATCTAGCGAGTAAAATCCCAAGCTCAAACACCCGTCCAACAGACTACCTCACAAACACCTACCCTAATACGCTATTCCTAGCTCCTACCAACCCAATTGAAGTCTCGCTCATAATCAACACCCTTAAAAACAAGGCAGGAGACATAAACAGCCTACCAACTTTTATGTACAAAAAGCTTCACAGGTACTGTCACCAATCATAGCAACACTATTCAATAAATCCATTGAAGCCTCTACCTTTCCATCAATTCTCAAAATAGCTAGGGTCACCCCTGATCCACAAAGGAGGTGATCAAACAGACCTGAATAATTATAGACCAATTTCTAATTTACCATTGCTTTCTAAAATCTTCGAAAAATTAATTCATAGACAAATCTATTCCTACCTTGTCTCACACAATGTACTCAACCCTGTCAATTTGGATTCAGGACAAACAAGAGCACAAACGATGCTATTACACACATGTTGGAGTTAATATATACAGCACTTGAGAAAAAGAAGTCCCACTGGGAATCTTCATTGATCTCCGCAAAGCTTTTGATACAGTCGACCATGATTTACTGCTCACAAAATTAGACACTATGGTATAAGGGGCACCCACTCAACTACCTAAAATCATACCTCACCAACAGAAGCCAATACGTGTACACAAATGGAGAGAACTCTTCCACACAACCAATTACAATCGGAGTCCCTCAAGGAAGTGTCCTGGGGCCACTCCTATTCCTCATTTACATAAATGACCTACCGAATGCATCACAACTACTCAAACCCATTTTATTTGCAGATGACACAACATATGTCTTCTCTCACCCAAATCCAGTTATACTGGCCAACACTGTTAATGCCGAATTACAGAAAATATCAACATGGATGACGACTAACAAGCTTACTCTCAATACTGACAAGACCTACTTCATACAGTTTGGAAGCAAAGTCACAAATGTTCCACTTAACATAACACTTAATGGTACACCCATCACAAGACTCACAGAGGGAAAATTCCTAGGAATCCACCTTGACAGTAGCCTTAAATTCCAAACACATATACAACAAATTTCCAAGAAAATCTCGAAGACAGTAGGCATATTATCAAAGATACGCTATTATGTACCTCAATCAGCTCTCCTTGCACTCTATCATTCACTTATCTACCCGTATCTCACCTATGGAATCTGTGCATGGGGATCAACAACGTTAAATCACCTTAGACCACTCATAACACAACAAAAGGCCGCAGTCAGAATGATAACAAATTCCCACTCTAGACAGCATACTCCACCAATATTCAAAAGTCTCAAACTACTCACCGTAAAGAACATTCATACTTACTCTTGTGCCTACTACATATATAAAACTTTACACTCTAATATAAACCCTCTGCTCAAAACTCTCCTCACCAACTTTAATAGGACCCATGACCACAACACACGACACAGATCACTTTTTGATATACCCCGTGTTCATATCAACCTATGTAAAAATTCTATGCACATAAAGGGCCCCAGAATCTGGAATTCATTACCAGTAAATATTAAGATAATCTTGTCTGAAAATCAATTTAAGACTCAACTCAAAAACCACCTACTCACCCAAACCTAAATGATCATGCTATAAACTACTTTGAAAAATGCTCATTGTTACTTTCCTATACGATAATCTCAATTTTTAATAATATGTTACTATTATGTTACCCCTACTCATATTATAAGTTAATGTCAAAAATGCTCAATGTTATTTTCCTTAAGATAATCTCAATTCCATATTATCATTCAAGAATCTTAACACCTGTAACAATCTAAGATCTAATATCATTATATAATAATTTAAACAGTAAACTTTCATCATATTGTAATTTTGAAAATAATTTTTAACTAGAATAAACTCAATAAATTTCTCTAATATTAAGTACCTAGTTTTTAAGGACTAGAATAAGCTGCCCCTAATGCCATGGCATGTCAGTGGCTCTCCTTGCACTCAATTTACATTGTAACTTCCAATACCCATGTAACCTGCAATGAAATAAAATTTGTTTGTTTGTTTGTTTGTTTGAAAATACAAGGAGACAGTGGAAAGGTTTGTTCCCATGGGCAACAGAAATAATGGGAAGACAAGAACGCACCCTTGGTTTACCCAAAGGTGTAGGGAGGCAAAACCTAAGTGCACTAGTGAATGGAATAAGTACAGAAGACAAAGGACCCAGGAAAATAAAGAGATTAGTCGAAGAGCCAGAAACGAGTATGCACATATGAGGAGTAAGGCCCAGCGACAGTACGAAAACGACATAGCATCATAAGTCAAGTCTGTTGTATAGCCACATCAGGAGGAAGACAACAGTCAAGGACCAGGTAATCAGGCTGAGGAAAGAAGGTGGGGAGTTCACAAGAAATGACCAAAAAGTATGTGAGGAGCTCAACATGAGATTTAAGGAAGTATTTACAGTGGAGACAGAAAGGACTCTGGGAAGTCAGAACTGAGGGATACGCCAACAATGGATAAATAAAAGTGTTTGATGAAATACACACAACCGAGGAGAAGGTGAAGAAACTGCTAAGTGACCTTGATACCTCAAAGGCGGTGGAACTGGACAACATCTCTCTGTGGGTCCTTAGAGAGGGAGCAGAGACGCTGTGTGTACCACTAACAAAAATCTTCAACACATCCATTGAAACTGGGCAACTACCTGAGGCTTGGAAGATGGCAAATGTAGTCCCAATTTTTAAGAAAGGAGACAGACACGAGGCATTAAACTACAGACCTGTGTCACTGACGTGTATAGTATGCAAAGTCATTGAGAAGATCATCAGGAGGAGAGTGGTGGAACAACTAGAAAGACACAAGCTTATAAACGACAACCAGCACGGTTTCAGGGAAGGAAAATCCTGTGTCACAAACCTACTGGAGTTTTATGACAAGGTAACAGAAGTAAGACACGAGAGAGAGGGGTGGATAGACTGCATTTTCTTGGACTCCAAGTAGGCGTTCGACACAGTTCCTCACAAGAGGTTAATGCAAAAGCTAGAGGATCAGGCACACGTAACAGGAAAGGCACTGCAATGGATCAGAGAATATCTGACAGGGAGGCAACAACGAGTCATGGTACATGAAGAGGTGTCAGAGTGGGCACCTGTGACGAGTGGGGTTGCACAAGGGTCAGTCCTAGGACCTGTACTGTTTTTGGTATATGTGAATGACATAACGGAAGGGATAGACTCAGAAGTGTCACTGTTTGCAGATGATGTGAAGTTAATGAGAAAAATTAAATCAGTCGAGGATCAGGCAGGACTACAAAGAGACCTGGACAGGCTACAAGCCTGGTCCAGTAACTGGCTCCTTGAATTTAACCCTGCCAAATGTAAAGTCATGAAGATCGGGGAAGGGCAAAGAAGACCGCAGACAGAGTATAGTCTAGGTGGCCAAAGACTGCAAATCTCACTCAAGAAAAAAAAATCTTGGGGTGAGTATAATACCGAGCACATCTCCTGAGGCACACATCAATCAGATAACTACTGCAGCATACGGGCTGCTGGCAACCCTAAGAATAGCGTTCCAATACCTCAATAAGGAATCCTTCAAGACTCTGTACACCATATACGTCAGGCCCATACTGGAGTATGCAGCACCAGTTTGGAACCCACACCTGTTCAAGCACGTCAATAAATTAGAGAAAGTGCTAAGGTTTGCAACAAGACTAGTCCCAGAGCTAAGGGAATTGTCCTACGAAGAAAGGTTAAGGGAAATCGGCCTGACGACACTAGAGGACAGGAGGGTTAGGGGAGACATGATAACGACATATAAAATTCTGCGAGGAATAGATAAGGTGGACAGAGACAAGATGTTCCAGAGAGGGGACACAGAAACAAGGGGTCACAATTGGAAGTTGAAGACTGCTATGAGTCAAAGGGATGTTAGGAAGTATTTCTTCAGTCATAGAGTTGTCAGGAAGTGGAATAGCCTAGAAAGCGACTTAGTGGAGGCAGGAACCATACATAGTTTTAAGACGAGGTTTGATAAAGCTCATGGAGCAGGGAGAGAGAGGACCTAGTAGCAATCAGTGAAGAGGCGGGACCAGGAGCTATGAATCGACCCCTGCAACCACAAATAGGTGAGTACACATTCACTTCCTGCATGAGATGCAGTGGGGAGGAGAAATGAAATGGTGAAACATGTGAGCATAAAGTGGAGGGAGGCAGAGGAGAAGTTTGTACCCAGGGGAAATAGAAGCAAGAGTGAGCCAGTGGGTTACCCAGAGATGTGGAGAGGCCAGAACCACGTGTATTAAAGCATGGAAAAAGTACAGAAGGCAAAAAACTCAGGAAACAAGGAGATGAACTGAAGAGTCAGTAAAGAATGTGCATGGATGAGAAGGGAAGTCCAAAGGCAATTTGGGAATGATAAAGCATCGAAAGCCAAATATGACCCAAAGTTGTTATACAGCCACATCAGGAGGAAAACAACAGTCAAGGACCAGGTAATCAGGCTGAGGAAGGAAGGTGGGGATCTTGCCAGGGATGACCAAGAATTATATGAAGAATTCAGCGCGAGATTATAGGAGGTATTCTCAGAGAAGACAGTTAGACTTCCAGCAAGCAAAGCCGGTAGATGCACCAGCAAGTGTTGGAAATAATACACACAACCAGGAAGAAGCCACTTTGTAAGTTAGATGCCTCGAAGATGTTGGGACCAGATAATATCTCTCCATGCGTTCTGTGAGGAAGAACAGAGGTACTGTGTGTGCCTCTAACAACAATCTTCTACAATTCTATGGAAACAGGGTAATTGCCCGAGGTGTGAAAAACAACAAATGTTTTTGTTACAAAAGCAGACTGACAGGCAGCAAGGAGCTGAGGCGCTATTTATGAGGGGTAAAAACATTGAACCTGAAAAATTATGGAAAATAATATTTTCTTACCAAACAATAGTGCATAATTCTGGCTACATGTTGATGTAATCAGCTTCTCTGTATCATATTTCTAAGTATGTTTTTCCAAAGATGTAAATTTCTTTTGTTTTTCCTGTAATCAAGATGGCCTGTTGACAATAGTGTTATTTTTTTGTTTGTTTTTACTCCAAAAATAACGATTTTGATGATTGTTTCATTCAAAATAGTCTACAATGGTAACTTGTGTGAGGACTAGAGTGAGCAGAGTGAGAGATGGTGCCTCAGTAGCCAGAGTGAGAGATGGTGCCTCAGTAGCCAGAGTGAGAGATGGTGCCTCAGTAGCCAGAGTGAGAGATGGTGCCTCAGTAGTCAGAGTGAGAGATGGTGCCTCAGTAGCCAGAGGGAGAGATGGTGCCTCAGTAGCCAGAGTGAGAGATGGTGCCTCAGTAGCCAGAGTGAGAGATGGTAGTAGCCGGAGTGAGAGATGGTGCCTCAGTAGCCAGAGTGAGAGATGGTGCCTCAGTAGCCAGAGTGAGAGATGGTGCCTCAGTAGCCAGAGTGAGAGATGGTGCCTCAGTAGCCAGAGTGAGAGATAGTGCCTCAGTAGCCAGAGGGAGAGATGGTGCCTCAGTAGCCAGAGTGAGAGATGGTGCCTCAGTAGCCAGAGTGAGAGATGGTGCCTCAGTAGCCAGAGTGAGAGATGGTGCCTCAGTAGCCAGAGTGAGAGATGGTGCCTCAGTAGCCAGAGTGAGAGATGGTGCCTCAGTAGCCAGAGTGAGAGATGGTGCCTCAGTAGCCAGAGTGAGAGATAGTGCCTCAGTA
This sequence comes from Cherax destructor, assembly GCA_009830355.1. Taxonomy (NCBI): domain Eukaryota; kingdom Metazoa; phylum Arthropoda; class Malacostraca; order Decapoda; family Parastacidae; genus Cherax; species Cherax destructor. The sequence goes on along the minus strand of WNWK01014421.1, from coordinate 33,485 downwards.
GCCAGAGTGAGAGATGGTGCCTCAGTAGCCAGAGGACTGTCAACAAATGTTAGGTGTGCAACACGGTCAAATTTGGTGCGTCATTTCCATAGAGTTTTACATATAACAAAACTGTGAATAAAACAGGAATAAGTTATTGGCATTATTTTCCCATACTTGAGAAGAGTATTTATAGGAGTGTCATGATTTTTTCAGATGTTATTGAGGAATGATGGTTCTATTACAATTTCAGCATTGATTTTAGACATGTCCTACTGTTTTGTTTTTATTGATTTTTTTCCTCCCAAAAAAGTCCTTAAAAAAACAAATTAAAAAAAAAAAATTAATACAATCTATTGACATTTCTCTCAAAAGAAATTGAAATAAAGATAATCTAACTCTTTATCTTTCATCTGATGTCGACTAGAACATTATATGTCTTACCAATTTTCTTGAGCAGGGAGGGTTTTATACCCTCCCACCTCTACATAAAATTTTGCAATATCTTTCAATTTTGCAACACAAAGTCAATTCACAAATATTGGTAAAGTGTGAAAATGCTCGTTAAATCACAGTATCAACGTTCATTGAAACTGAACCAAAAACAAAAAAAATGAATGAATGGTTCCACAGGCCCCACTAGAGACCGGTGTCACAGACATGTATACTATGTAAAATCAAGAGGATTATCAGATGAGTGGTGGAGCACTTAGAAAGGAGTGGGCTCATACATGACAACCAGCATGGCTTCAGGGGATGGAAAATTCTGTGTAACAGACCTACTGGAGTTCTACGGCAAGGTAAGACAAGAGAGAGAGAGAGATGGGCAGATGCATTTTTTCGAACTGACATGAAACTAATGAGAAGGATTCAAGCAGACAAGGACCAGGAACGGCCACGGTGCCCTGTGGCCTGGTGGCTAAAGCTCTTGCTTCACACTGTGAGTGTCCAGGTTCGATTCCCAGCAAGAGTAGAAACATTGGGAGTGTTTCTTTACACCAGTTGTCTATGTTCCCCATCAGTAAAATAGGTATCTGGGTGTTAGTCGACTGGTGTGGGTCGCATCCTGGGATAAAACTGATCTAATTTGCCCGAAATGCTCTGCATAACAAGCGGCTTTCTATGTAGCAATATGTCATTGATGTCAGCTAGGACTGTATACCTTGTACATGTACTTGTAGAAATAAAGATATTGTATTATTATTATTATTATTATTATTATTATTATTATTATTATTATTATTATTATTATTATTAATATTATACAACGGGATCTGGAAAGACTACAAGCCTGCTCTGACAAATGACTCCTGGAGTTTAACCCCACCAAGCGCATATGGGTTTAAATTCGTTTGGTAATGGCACTTGAACAGCATTCTGGAACGAAAAAATATCGTTAACCGAGGTACCACTGTATTCTCATAAGTTTCTTTCATATGTGGTGCATAGCCCACAGGAACTGATGGTTTACTATTACCACTATGAAGCTTGTGGAAAGACAAAGAAGACAGGAGATAGAGTACAGGTTCGAGGATCAAAGGCTGTAAACTTCATTCAAGGAGTAGGATCTTGGAGTGAGTATCAAACCGAGCACATCCCCTGAGGTGCACATCAACCATATAACTGCTGAAGCATATGGGCGTATGGCAAACCTAAGAATAGCATTTCGACATCTAAGTAAGGAGTCATTCATTACACTGTACACCGTGTATGTCAGGCCAGTATTAGAGTACGTAGCACCAGTATGTAACCAACAACTGGTCAAGCACGTCAAAAATTAGAGAAAGTGCAGAGGTTTGCAACAAGACTAGTCTCTGAGCTAAGGAGTATATCGTATGAGGAGAGGTTACGGGAACTCAACCTGATGACTCTGGAGGACAGGAGGACTAGGTAGGATAGCATAACGACGTACAAAATACTGAGAGGATTTGACAAAGTGAACAGGTTCAGAATGTTTCAGAGAGGGATACGGGAACAAGAGAACACAACTGAAAGTTGAAAACTCAAAAGAGTCATTGGGATGTTAGGAATTATTTCTTCAGACCTAGGGTTGTCAGGAAGAAGAAGAATCTGGACAGTGAAGTAGAAGAAGCAGAATCCATGCATAGCTTTAAGAAGAGGTATAATAATGCTCCTGGAGGAGGGAAAGTGAATCTAGTAGCGACCAGTTTAGAGGCGGGCCAGGAGTTATGAATCAACCATTGTAACCACATATAGGGGAGAACATATAATTCAGTACACAAACACACAAATACACAGAGAGCAGACATGTAATATTAATTAAACTAGAGGCTAGTGTCTATGACAAGCATGACTAATATGTAAGGTTATGGAGAGGATTATCAGAATGGTGGAACCCCTTGAGAGCAATTGGTTAATACACTATAATCAGCAGGGTTATAGAGATGTGTGTGTGTGTGTGTGAGAGAGAGAGAGAGAGAGAGAGAGAGAGAGAGAGAGAGAGAGAGAGAGAGAGAGAGAGAGAGAGAGAGAGAGAGAGAGAGAGAGAAAGAAAGAGAGAGAGAGAGAGAGAGAGAGAGAAATGGATGGGTGAACTACTCATTTTTTGACAGCATGTGAGCTTTGATCCATTACTACATGGAACATGACTCACGAAATCGTAATGACCGCGGGTTCAAACCCCACCGGTGGTATGTTTTTTTTTTCTACATGGGAAATTGGGACAATAAACTTGAGGGGGATGCTGGAATAACCTGGTAGGCACTACAATCGTCAAGAAAATCCTGAGGGGAAAAGAAACAAAAAGTTATTGTCTAGGAAGATGTGTCACAATAGGCAAGACCATAAAGAGGACATCTTAAAGCATCTCAACCGGGATCCGTTCTGTTTCTGGTGTACGAGACTGACATGACACCAGAAATAGTCAGATTCATCTTTCAACGAAGATGATGTAAAACTTATGAATACCTACACAAACAGGAGAAACAGAAAGCATTCAAATGGACTTTGCCAAGCTACAGTATTAGTAGCTACAGTATTGGTAGATACAGTATTGGTAGCTACAGTATTGGTAGTGTTTACAATTGTTGATTGTGTCGTTCTGCTGCAAGGCGGGGTAGCAATGATAAGTCTTCGGAGGCTTCTTATTTTATTTGCAAAAACGTGAGGGTACACAGGCAGTGTGTTTATGCCCATGGCCATTGCGAGGGAGAGAGGAGTAAGCCTGTTGACTCAGTGAAGGCCGTGAGTGAGTGAGAGAGAGGCAGGGGTGGGCTGGCTGGCATGCCCACCAGCTTGCCCTCTGGTAGAAACTATGGGAACTAGGCTTACAACCTACATTCTGCTAGGCTCGCAGACAGCATAGGCTGCCTATGCAGACAGTACAGGCTGTCTACATCGCTCAGCCACCTACCCATGGTCGACCCTGATCATGACTGGCAGTAAAAAAAACTCAGTCTCTCTCTTGCAAGAACAGGGCACAGAACACAAAATAAAAACATACATATATACATATGGACATGGAAAAAAGCTTCCTACAGAGAGGGAAGAAAAAAAAGGTGTGCTTCTTGGTCTAAGGCAGTGAGCGACGATGCATCACTGCACACCTTCCTGCGTCTGGACAGATACTGCAACACAGGAGACATTGCTGTGGCTGAGCTGTGACGTAACAGGGTACGGTCTCCTCTGGGACGGTGAAGCAGTCATTGTAGTAGACATTGCAGGGTTCACTCAACCTGGGGCACAACCTGCTGGTGCCCTCGAGTGAGGCGTCGTCAGTAGTCGCAACAGGGCAGGACTTCTTCTGGCAAGCGACTCAGGAGGACATTTCTTGACTGGTACTGTCGCTCTGGCTGTCACTGCTGGCGAGTGTGGCAGAGACGACTCGGCGAAAATTCTGGAAGTCGTAACAGCATACACCTTACTGCAGTGAGTGGTCTAGCAGTCAAAGTGACATCCTCTTTGTGCAGGCTGCTCACTAAAGCTGTGATACGAGGCTGACAGTCGCCTGCCGACAGGCTTAACTGCGGCTTGACGTGTGTCATTCTCGACAGTTGAAGTTACAGCAGAGGATGGTCTAAGCGTCCCCAGACTGGTCTTTACATATAACTGCACTCTGAGGGTCAGAAGGTGAAGTGGAAACGAGTCTAGATGGAAGAATTGTCACGGGTACGATTCAGCAGCGCATCACGAGCAGCGAACATAAATAGCTTTCTGTACAAGGGGTTCGGACAAAGTAACACACAGGAGCTACACAGTGGTCTGGGCGAACATACTGTGGTCCACACACAGTTGTGCTCAAGACTACACAGGACACACGCTAAACTGCACACACATACTGCACATGTGGTGCAACATGGCTTACTAGCAAATGACACTTTTCTGTGCAAAAATCGACACTAAGCCATACACGAACATGTGAGAACACTGACTGAGAGGAAATAATTAACACTCGACATATATCTTCTCTCAAACTTCTCGACAATAATGCAACAAATTGCTCACTGTGAAACTACAGCACATGTGACATCATGTGGTGATGTTAGGCGTGACGTCGTGAGGTGATGTCATGGGGTGACATCACGAGGTGACGTCAGCAGACGTCACAAGGTGATGTCGTGAGGGATGTCATGAGGTGACATCGCGAGGTGTCATCAGGTAACATCATAGGTGATGTCGCGAGGTGACGTCGTGATGAATGTCATGGGGTGACATCGCGAGTGACGTCAGGCAGACGTCCAGGGTGACGTCATAAGCATAGTGACGTCATGGGTTGATGCGGCAGCAGGCCACGGCATGTGGCTTGGGACATCAGGCTTAGTAACCCACATGGCTTGTACACACCCCTCGTGGCTTGCTCCATATGGCTTCGAGTGACCTCGGGCACTCGGATACACAGCTCTGGGAAGAATTCACAAAGAAATTCACAGAAAACACGGCAGAGAGGGAGTGAGAGCATAGTGGTGGAGTACACTAGGGCGAGCGTGGGTGACAGGCGAGAAACCCGGCCGTTTCTTCTCTCACCTCACAACACACAGGGAGACACGCTCACACTGGACACTGAAATCACCACAAACTCACCTCTGACTTGCTGAAATAGCCATGCTGAGCTGAACAACAACAGCAGAACATGCTGGTAAGGCTGAGCATGTGACTTGAACAACGTGGGACGCTGTGGCGTGGAGTCACAGAGAAGCCACTATATTTCTCTTAGAAATTCGACAAATTTCGGCTTGCATCCTGCTTGTACTTGTGTCTGTATGCTAAGATTTGCAGACACGACATCAATATAACTCATTGAGAGACGGATGCTTCTTGAGTAGGCTGATGAAGTGAAGACAACTTCATTCCTCTTCCTTCCCTCCTCCGGGCAAACACATCTGCTGTGAGGCACTGTTGTCACAAATTAAAACATTGGGTCGTTCTGCTGCAATAACGTGAGGGTACACAGGCAGTGTGTTTGTGCCCATGGTCTGGGAGAGCCATGGTCATTGCGAGGGAGAGAGGAGTAAGCCTGTTGACTCAGTAAAGGCCGCTGAGTGAGTGAGAGACAGGGGTGGGCTGGCTGACATGCCCACAGGCTTGCCCTCTGGTAGAAACTATTGGAACTAAGCATGTAGGCATACAGCCTACATTCTGCTCTGCTGGAAGACAGCATAGGCTGTCTATGCAGACAGTAAAGGCTGTCTACAGTAGCTACAGAATTGGTAGCTACAGTACTGGTAGCTACAGTATTGGTAGCTACAGTATTGGTAGCTACAGTATTGGTAGCTACAGTATTGGTAGCTACAGTAATGGCAGCTACAGCATTGGTAGCTACAGTATTGGAAGCTACAGTATTGGTAGCTACAGTATTGGTAGCTACAGTAATGGCAGCTACAGCATTGGTAGCTACAGTATTGGAAGCTACAGTATTGGTAGCTACAGTATTGGAAGCTACAGTATTGGAAGCTACAGTATTGGAAGCTACAGTATTGATAGCTACAGTATTGGTAGCTACAGTAATGGCAGCTACAGCATTGGTAGCTACAGTATTGGAAGCTACAGTATTGGAAGCTACAGTATTGGAAGCTACAGTATTGGTAGCTACAGTATTGGAAGCTACAGTATTGGAAGCTACAGTATTGGAAGCTACAGTATTGGAAGCTACAGTATTGGAAGCTACAGTATTGGTAGCTACAGTATAGGTAGCTACAGTATTGATAGCTACAGTATTGGTAGCTACAGTATAGGTAGCAACAGTATTGGTAGCTACAGTATTGATAGCTACAGTATTGATAGCTACAGTATTGGTAGCTACAGTATAGGTAGCTACAGTATTGGTAGCTACAGTATTGATAGCTACAGTATTGGTAGCTACAGTATAGGTAGCAACAGTATTGGTAGCTACAGTATTGATAGCTACAGTATTGGTAGCTACAGTATTGGTAGCTACAGTATTGGTAGCTACAGTATTGTTAGCTACAGTATTGGCAGCTACAGTATTGGTAGCTACAGTATTGGTAGCTACAGTATTGTTAGCTACAGTATTGGTAGCTACAGTATTGTTAGCTACAGTATTGGTAGCTACATTATTGGTAAGAACATAAGAATGGAAGAACACTGCAGCAGGCTTGTTGGCCCATACTAGGCAAGTCCTTCACAATCCATCCCACTAACAGAATATTTGCTCAACCTAATTTTCAATGCTACTCAAGAAATAAGCTTTGATAATTCTATTTACTCATGTGCAAGTCCACTCAAATCCAACCACTCTCACTCATGAATTTATCCAATCTAAATTTGAAACTACCCAAGGTCCTAGCTTCAATAACCCTACTAGGCAGACTGTTCCACTCATCAACTACCCTATTTCCAAACCAAAATTTTCCTATATCCTTTCTAAATCTAAACTTATCTAATTTGAATCCATTATTGCGGGTTCTCTCTTGGAGAGATATCCTCAAGACCTTATTTATATCCCCTTTGTTAATACCCATTTTCCACTTGTATACCTCGATCATGTCTCCCCTCATTCTACGTCTTACAAGTGAATGTAATTTTAGGGTCTTCAATCTTTCTTCATACAGAAGATTTCTAATGCAATGTATTAATTTAGTCATTCTACGCTGAATGTTTTCTAACAATTAATATCCATTCTGTAATATGGAGGAGAGCTCACTAGAACCCCTGACTAACGTGTAATTGGAAAACCCCTTATTTAACGATTTTATAAAATTGGGGAAGATTTATGTCACCATGCATTAGTTATTTATGAGTTATGTCACCATGCAGTAGTGATTTATGAGTTATGTCACCATGCAGTATTTTTTCATGAGTTATGTCACCATGCAGTAGTGATTTATGAGTTTTTGTCACCATGCTTTATTTATTTATGAGTTATGTCACCATGCAGTAGTATTAATGAGTTATGTCACCATGCATTAGTGTTTAAATTTATGGAGAGTTTAATATTATGTCACCATGCAGTCGTGATTTATGAGTTATGCCACCATGCAGTCGTGATTTATGAGTTATGTCACCATGCAGTAGTGATTTATGAGTTATGTCACCATGCAGTGGTGATTTATGAGTTATGTCACCCTTCATTAGTGATTAATGAGTTATGTCACCATGCATTAGTTATTTATGAGTTATGTCACCATGCAGTAGTGATTTATGAGTTATGTCACCATGCAGTAGTTATTTATGAGTTATGTCACCATGCAGTAGTGATTAATGAGTTATGTCACCATGCAGTAGTTATTAATGAGTTATGTCACCATGCAGTAGTGATTAATGAGTTATGTCACCATGCAGTAGTGATTAATGAGTTATATAGACTTCCAGCTGAGATTTCAACATTAGTGGTTATTATTAAGATCAATTAAATTGTCAACGGAGGCCTGTATAAGCATGTAAATAACTTATTGGAGGTAAACTGCTTAGGTAAGTAGGCCCAAGGAACTTATTTTTTACTATTTTTAAGTCTATTTCCGTCCTATTTCACTCATCAGATAGACTAAAAACTATATCGTTTCACTAGTGTGGCTTGAATGCTTTCTTTAAATTGATCTCAAAATGGTAATTTTAATCCTAAAAACAGTGTATTAGAATCTCAAAATTCGGCTATCAGCCAATTTGACTCTAAATTCAATAATTTCCAATTGCAAAACAGTCGGAAATAACACATAGGCATTACAGTCACTACAGCAATCGTCGCTTCTCCTTTATCCACGTCCCCAGTATTCTGCTATGCTGAAGTTCCTCTCCAGTGTGTGTACATCCTCTCCAGTGTGTGTACATCCTCTCCAGTGTGTGTACATCCTCTACAGTGAGTGTACATCCTCTCCAGTGAGTGTACATCCTCTCCAGTGAGTGTACATCCTTTTCCAGTGAGTGTACATCCTCTCCAGTGGGGTACATCCTCTCCAGTGTGTGTACATCCTCTCCAGTGTGTGTACATCCTCTCCAGTGAGTGTACATTCCCCCCTGAGTGCCCCTTTCCCCAGTGTGTGTCCCCCTCTAGTGTTTTTTTTTCCCCCCTTCCCCACTAAAATCACGTTTCTCCCTCTTTCTTTTTAAAAAAGGCCCCGGCCAAAACGTATCTGTAGGCCCAGTAATTGTTGAAAAATTTGGGGTTAACCGGGATTTTTCAGGAAAATACGGGGAAAAGGAGCCAGGATGACGGTTTTTCTCGCTATTGTCCCCCCTTTTGGGGTCCTCTGTAAGCTGAAATTTTATATTAAAATTTTTACGTTTGTTAACCCAGAACAAAAAGCATTTTTTTAACCCCAGTTATATTACTTTCGTTTTTTTTTTGGAAACATTTTAATAAGTTTGGGAAAAAAAGTCATAAATCTTGAACAAATAAATGCCCAATTTTTAAAGGTAATTTCCCCAAAACTTTCATTAATTTAAAAGTAATTACGATGATGGTAATTTAATTGATAAATAATACTGTCAATCATCATGACAAGTGAAAAGAAAAATAAATTATATAAAATGGAATAGATTAATGAAATTTCTTGTGTTTTTTAAAATTTTTTTTTTCATTATGCACCCATATCCATCCTGTAGGCGGTAGAAAAAAGATTACAGAGGTACATAATGGGCCCAGGGACTGACCCCAACATTAAAAAAGGAAAAAGGGGGCCCTGGGGGGAAAGTTTAACGGGAAAAAATTACAGTCGTGCTGCGCAATTTTTACTTTTTTTATTTCGGTTACAATCGTAATGAGTTATTTAGGGAAGATATTTTTAGTGTCGAACAAACTTTTAAATTTTCCACATAAATAAATGAATCGTTATGTTTTATATTCAAATAAAGTTAAAACAACTTTAAAAAATTTTTTGAAAGTCTCCATATCTTTTTCTTTAAAAACCCCAAAAAAAAATATACCCATATATATATATATATATATATATATATATATATATATATATATATATATATATATATATATATATATATTTTATATAATATATATATCAAAAAAGAAAGGGGGGGAAATCTTTAGTCAATATTTTCCCTTCTCAGTGCGTCACCCAGGAGCTATGCATTGTTGCAGAGCAACAATTTTAAGGAGTGGGGAATTTTCTAAGAGCAGCAATGCGGGTTTTTCACCTGCCACACCCTCTCTGAGCTCCGTGACACCACGTTTCCATTATGTCTAAAATTTAAAAATTTAAGTTTTTTAAAAAATTTTTTATGTTTTTTAGATGCTCTGATAATTATACTTATGTGTACCTGAAAAATTTAAACTGTGCTGGCTTTAACTAAAATTTTTAAACACTAAAAAAATCTTATTAGTCTTGTGGATGCCATAATAATAATGATAATAATAATATGCAATAATAATCACTCTGAGGCGCATTAAATGTCGTATATCATGTTAATATAAACATTTTCTTTAAAAACCATCTATGATACTTTTTTTAAATTGTATAATAAACACGCTACCTAACATATAAACATGATAAATACACCCCATGTAAATAAATTAACATAAATATGAGATGTTATGTGTAGATGAACGTGTATCAACCAAAAGACGCGTTCGTCTGTTTGTTTACACCCTCTGCTCTCCCCCCCTCTCATTTACTCGTTCTCTCTCTCATTTATTCGTTTTACCTCTTTTTTTCATTTTTTTACCCTACAAATATTTTAAGGAAAGTAATGAAAATACTGTACAAAATATGCATTTTTTTCCCCTGGGGCCTTTATATATCCCCAGTTTTTTGTCGGTGGGGTTTTGGCCCGGCTGGCCCATACCACCACACCTGCACTGTGGGAGAACAAACACACCCACCAAGCACCCCGGGGGGCCCCAAATCACAGCAACCCAACGGGGAAACCCTACATTTTTTAAACCAAAAACACACATCCCTTCCCCCCCTCCCCACCCCAGCAACCCAAAACCCACCATCACAACTACCCCCCCCCCCCCAAACCCCACCCCCCCAAACATACCCCAACCCAAAAAACCCCCCCCATGCAGCAACCCCCTATGAACACCCTGCCCCCCCCCCCCCAACCCACCAAGATCCCCCCGGGCCCAGTTTGGAAACGGGTTGAAGGTTTGGACACAAATGCGGATGGAATCACGAATAAGTATGAAAGTGGAAGAAAAGATAGGTATTCCCCGACATCATTGCCATCACAAAACTAAACTCAATGAGGCAATAACAGAAATCTTCCCCAGGGATATCAGATCATGAGGTAAGATAGAAGGAGCAGGGGGAGGGGGGCACTCTCTGGTTAGATTCGAGGAAATGGAAGGAATGGAGGTGTGCCGGAAAAGACTTTATAGTAGGTACCATCCAATCTGGGGGCCAAAAAAAGTCATTGCAGTGATGTATAACCCACCACAGAACTAAGGGGAAAGGCAGGAGAGGAAATGACGAGGAAAAAAAGAGCAATGGTGGACACCCCCGGGGGGGGGGAAACGCACATGGTAGGCAAAATTTCTGGTCATGGGCGATTTCAACCACAGGGGAAATTGATTGGGAGCCAAGAACCACGTGGGGGTCCAAAACGGGGAAATGATGGACGTGGTCCCCGGAAAACCGATGCACCAACATGTCAGGGACACGCCCAAAAAGAGGAGAGGACGAACCAGCATGGCTGGCCCTTTTATTCACCGAACAGCTCAAATTGAGGACAAAACACGAGCCCCCCGGGGGCCAGCAATATGGTGCTGAGTTTTGGGGTACATTTGAGCTACAGGGGGGGGAAAAAGGAAAAGAATAAACCGACTTTAAAGGGGACTACATGAGTAGGAGAATTTCCCCGCAGAAGGTTCAGGGGGAAAAAGAGAAAGGGGAAGGCAGTCAGTAAATGAAATGATGGAATACATAGCAACAAAGTGCGAGGAGGCGAGGAAGGTTTTTCCCCCAAAAGGAAAAAATTAAATGGGAAGGCCGAAAAAGCCCTGGTTTCCCAAAAAAAGGGCAGGGGGGCAAAAACCCCCGAGTGTCAGAGAAGGGAAAAGGTACAGAAGGCAAAGAATAAATTTAAAAAAAAGATTAGTCGAAGGCAAGAAAAAAATTTCACAGGTACGGAGGGGGGCCCGAAACAGTACAAAAATGATATAGCATCGAAAGTCAAGTCTGACCGAAAGTGTACAGTCACATCAGAAGGAAGACAACAGTAAAAGGCCAGGTGATAAGGCTGAGGGGGAGAAGAGGGGGGAACCCCAAAGTAACGTCAAGGGTATGTGAGGGCTCAACTCGGGGTTTGGGGGGAGTATTCACAGTGGAGGCAGGAAGGCGCTGGGTAAAACGGATGGGGTTTGTCACCAACAATGGATTTTCAAGTGCTGGAGGGCATACACACAACTGAGGAGGGGGAACAGTTCTCATACCTTGATACCTCAAAGGGATGGGTCGGAAAAATTCCCCGTGGGTCCTTGGGGGGAAGGGGGTGGGTACTGAGTGTGCCACTTACCAAAATTCAACACATCCCGAAACTGGGCAGCTACCAGGATGGACAAAAAAGAGGCATAAACTATGGGTGCCCCCAGGTTAGGGGAAAAATCTTGGAAAACATCGGGAAAAAAAGGTGGAGCACCTCGAGCTAAAAAGGATTCGCCCCAGACAGCACGGACTCAGGAAAAGGCCCAAACCTGTGTAACAAACCTCCTGGAGTTCTATTTTAAAAATAACAGAGGTAAGGCAAGAGAGAGAAGGGGGGGGTTTTTGCTTTTTCCCCGGTGGGAAGGCCTTCAACACAGTTCCTAAAAGAGTTTAAAAAAAGTTGGAAGAACAACGAAAAAGGAAAGGGGGACTGGAATGGATCGGGGAAATTTTCCCCCGGGGGGCAACAATGGGTCATGTTGCGTGATAAAAAGGGACCCAAGGGGCCCCTGTGAGGGAAATCACCAAATTGACTCACCCCAAATTTTGGTTGCAGGGGGTTTTAGACTCAGCTCCTGGCCCCCCTCTTCACTTCCTACTGGGTCTCTGCTCTCCCTGCTCCATGACTTTATCATACCTTATCTTAAAACTATGTATGGTTCCCGCCTCCACTATATCGTTCGCTAGACTATTCCACTTCCTGACTACTCTATGGCTGAAGAAATGCTTCCTCTCCTTTTACTCATCTGAGTCTTCAGCTTCCAGTTTGCCCCCCTTTTTTCTGTGTTCCCTCTGGAAGATCCTGTCACTATCTACCTTGTCGATTCCTCGCAGTATTTTGTATGTCTTTATCATATCTCCTCTAACCCCTTTTTCCTCCAGTGTTGGTCCCATTTCCCTCAACCTTTCTTCATAGGACAGTCCCCTGAGTTGTGGAACTAGTCTTGTCAAAAACCCTTTTCACTTTCTCTAATTTCTTGAAGTGCTTGACCCGGTGTGGGTCAGACTGGAGCTGCATACTCTAGTATTAATTTTCACGGTTACAGTGTCTTGAACGATTCCTTGAAGGTAACGGAACGCTAATCTTAGGTTTTCCAGTCGCCCTTTCCCAGGGTTTTCTGGTTGATGTGTGTTTCCCGGGGACGTGCTTGGCGTTATACTCACCCCAAGGTCTTTCTCCTTTGCTGAGGTTTGAGCCCTTTTTACCTAGCCTGTACTCAGTCGCGGTCTTCTTTGCCCTTCTCCGATCTTCTGACTTTGCATTTGGTGGGGTTAAATTCGGGAACCAGTTGCTAGACCCGATGTGCTTTTCCAGGGCTCTTTGAAGTCCTGCTTGGTCTTTATCGCTGATTCTCCTCATTAATTCACATCATCTACGAACGAGACACTTCTGGCTATCCCGTCCGTCATTCATTCCCTATACCAAGAATAGCACTGGTCCTAGGACTGACCCCTCGTACACCGCTCGTCGGCGCCCACTGTGTGTGTGTACTCACCTATTTGTGGTTACAGGGGGCATTCATAGCTCCTGGCCCCCCCTCTTCACTGTTTCTACTAGGTCCTCTCTCTCCCTGCTCCATGAGCTTTACAAACCTAGTCTTAAAACTATGTATGGGTTCCTGCCTCCACTATGTCCTTTCTAAGCTATTCCACTTCCCACAACTCTATGACTGAAGAAATACTTCCTAACATCCCTTTGCCATAGGAGTCTTCAACCCAATTGTGACCCCTTGTTTCTGTGTCCCCTCTCTGGAACATCTTGTTTCTGTCCACCTTATCTATTCCTCAAAAATTTTATATGTCGTTATCATGTCTCCCTAACCCTCCTGTCCTCTAGTGTCTCAGGCTGATTTCCCTTAACCTTTCTTCGTAGGACAATCCTCTTAGCTCTGGGACTAGTCTTGTTGCAAACCTGTGTGTGTGTGTGTGTGCTCGTGTATGTGTGGGCTCGTGTGTACTCACCTATTTGTAGTTGTAGGGGTCGATACATCCTTGTGGCCCCGCCTCTTCACTGATCACTACTAGGTCCTCAGTCTTCCTGCTCAATGAGCTTTATCCTACTGCGTTTAAACTATTATAATTCCTGCCTCCACTACATCCCTTTCCCGACTATTACACTTCCGCAACTCTGTGACTAAAGAAATACTTCCCCTTTTTTGACTCATCTGAGTTTTCAACTTCCCAAATTGTGACCCCTTGTTTCTGTGACCCATCTCAGGAACATTCTGTCTTCATACACCTTATCTATTCCTCCCAGTATTTTGTATGTCGTTATCATGTCTCCCCTAACCCTCCTGTCCTCCAGTGTCGTCAGGCCGATTTCCTTTAACTTTTCTTCGTATGACATTTCCCTTAGCTCTGGAACTAGCCTTGTTGCAAACCTTTGCACTTTCTCTAATTTCTTGGCATGCTGGACTAGGTGTGGGTTTCAAACTGGTGCTGCATATTCCAGTATGGGCCTGACGTACACGGTGTACAGAGTCTTGAACGATTCCTTACTGAGGTATCGGAAAGCTATTCACTGGTTTGCCAGGCACCCATATTCAGCAGCAGTTATCTGCTTGATGTGCGCTTCAGGAGATGTGCTCGGTATTATACTCACCCCAAGATCTTTTTTCTTGAGTGAGGTTTGCAGTCTTTGGCCATCTAGCCTATACTCTGTCTGCGGTTTTTTTTGCCCTTCACCGATCTTCATGACTTTGCATTTAGCGGGATTAAACTCGAGAAACTCGAGAAGCAAGTTGGTGGACCACGTGTCCAGCCTGTCCAGATCTCTTTGTAGTTCTGCCTGATCCTCATCTAATTTAATTCTCCTCATTATCTTCACATCATCTGCGAACAGGGACACTTCTGAGTCTATCCCTTCCATCATGTCATTCACATATACCAAAAAGAGCACTGGTCCTAGGACTGATCCTTGTGGGACCCCGCTCGTCGCAAGCGCCCACTGGGATACCTCGTCACGTACCATGACTCGTTGTTGCCTCCCTGTCAGGTATTCTCTGATCCATTGCAGTGCCCTTCCTGTTATACATGCCTGATCCTCTAGCTTCTGCACTAATCTCTTGTGAGGAACTGTATCGAAGGCCTTCTTACAGTCCAAGAAAATGAAGTCAACCAACCCTTCTCTCTCGTGTATCACCTCTGTTACCTTGTCATAAAACTCCAGGAGGTGTGTGTGTGCTCACCTAGTTGTGCTCACCTAGTTGTGGTTGCAGGGGTCGAGTCAAAGCTCCTGGCCCCGCCTCTTCACTGGCCGCTACTGGGTCACTCTCCCTGCGCCATGAGCTTTATCATACCTCTGCTTAAAGCTATGTATAGAGCCTGCCTCCACTACATCGCTTCCTAAACTATTCCACTTCCCGACAACTCTGTGACTGAAGAAATACTTCCTAACATCTCTGTGATTCATCTGAGTCTTCAACTTGTGTGTGTGTGTGTGTGTGTGTGTATGAATAGGTGGTTTTCATGTATTAACCTGATGGACTACATGAGAACTTAAATATCATTAGGGAATCTCATAGGTATGGTGACCTTAAACTTGCAAAAGGTATTCGATACAGTTAACCATAATATATTTTGTTAGAAACTACGAACTATCGTCATAGATTCTGTAGACTGGTTTAAGTCCTGCCTGAAAATCACTCGCTATGAAAGCAAAAGACTCGGCAGACGATGCAACATCCCCCTAGTGAAAAGCAGGGAAGCCACTAATATGATAAGAGACAACACAATAAGTGTCAGGGGCTCAAGACTGTTTAACTGCCTCCCAGCATACATAAGGGGGATTAACAATATGCCCCTGGCTATCTTCAAGAAGGTACTGGACAGGTACCTAAAGTCAGTACCTGACCAGCCGGGCTGTAGTTCGTACGTCGGTTTGCGTGCAGCCAACAATAACAGCCTGGTTGATCAGGCCCTGATCCAGCATGAGCCCTGGTCACATACCTGGCCGCGGGGGCGTTGACCACCGAAACCCTCTCCAGGATCAACAGGAAACAAAATGTCATAATCAATATTTCAGAATCAGAACCTCTGCCGAGAGCACGTGGGGTTCCCCAAAGTAGTATTCTGAGTCCCTTACTGTATTTATGTTATGTGAAAGACATGCTCATCAGTGGTAAATGTAAGCTTGTGTTGTATTCAGACGACAGGTTTCGCTAGTCTCAGGTAAAAACCTACAAGATACAGCAAATGTACTATCAATACAACTAAAGGTTAGTAGACAATAAACTATCGCTACACCTCGGGAATACAGAAGCCATACTCTTTGGCACGAAATATAGAATGAAAAGGGTAAGTTCTTTTAATGTCTAGTGTAATGGGGGAACCTGTCACTTCAGTATCTTCAGTGAAATATCTGGAATTCCCTTTGACCCAAGCATGTTAGTAGAATTGATAGGGAATAGGGTAGTAAAACAGCGAATGCCAGGCTAAAGCTCCTCTACAGACAAGCACAGTGTCTACCTACTGAGGCTCACAGGACCCTATGTCTAGCCCTTATACAATGTCATATTGACTACGCTTGCTCTTCATGGTACTCTGCCTTGACAAAAACTGGAAAGATAAACTGCAAATCACCCAGAACAAAATGTGGTAAGATTCATCCTGGACCTGGGTCCAAGAGAACATGTAGGCCAGGATGAATTACAACAATTGGATATACTGAATATTGAAGACAGAGTAAAACAACTTAAATTAAATCAAGTTTATAAAAATTGCTCGTACAAACAGTGTCCAGAATATCTTGCTGCCAATTTTGTCAAGGCTGGGAACCAAAGCAGTCATAGTACTAGGGGAGAGAGCACAACTTTGTAGTACCCACAGTCAGTGGCCAGGCTTCAAACACCTTTTATTGTACAGCAATAAAGGAATGGAACAGACTGCCTATGCACATGTCAAAAGGCAGTCATAGCATGAACCAGTTCAAGAAGAGAACCAAAAAGTACCTAATGAATGTAGCGACAGAAAGGTAGGAGAATTATTTTTTATTTTTTTAGTTAACACACAGGTATATGTAAATAACTCTTTTTACCTTATTCCTAGTATACATATATCCTTTATAATATAATGACATATATATCCTACAATGTAAAAATTAAGTATAAAAAGGACCCCAATGGAAATAAGTCACTCTGTCTGACTTTTTTGGGTTATCCTAGGTTCTCTACACATATGCTGCTATGTATGATAATGTATGTAAATGTATTTGTGTATACCTGAATAAACTTACTTACTTACTTACTTACTTAACTACTAAATGCCTCAAATGATGTAGTTGAAGTATTAGCAATAAAGGTCGAGAATCAAAACCTGGTCATCGTGGTTGTCTACAAGCCCCCGGATGCAACGTCCCAACAATTCCAGGAACAGCTTCTGAAAATTGACCACTGTCTGGAAAATCTTCCAGCTCCAACATCTTGCTACTGGGGGATTTCAACCTCAGGCACCTAAAATGGAGGAACATTGCAAACAATGTGGTAGCAGAGATAACACCAGGAGGCAGCTCAGATGAAAATTCACACATGCATGAACTTTTAAATCTCTGCACCAAATTCACCTTAAACCAGCAAATAGTAGAGCCCACAAGATTAGAGAATACGCTGGACCTCATCTTCACCAACAATGATGATCTGATACGAAATGTCATCATATAAAAACAATATACTCAGATCACAAAATAATAGAGGTCCAGACATGCATGCGGGGAGCCCCAGATCAACGAAATGTGATCAGCCGTGAGGGAGCTTTCTCCAAATTCAACTTCAATAACAAAAACATAAGGTGGGACCAAGTAAACCAAGTCCTAAATGATATAAACTGGGAAGATTGCCTAAGCATCAAGGATCCCAACCTATGTCTAGAACAAATTAACTCTGTGGTACTTGAGGTTTGCTCAAGGCAAATTCCCTTAAGGAAAAGGAGAAGATGCAAACTAGAAAGAGAGAGGCGCTCCCTATACAGGCGAAGGCAAAGAATAACGGAGCGGCTACAGGAGGCCAATATCTCTGAAATACGTAGGGAGACACTAGTCAGAGAAATAGCAAACATCGAATTAAACTAAAGGAATCTTACAGGAATCAAGAGACACGGGAAGAACTAAAAGCCATAAATGAAATTGAAAGAAACCCTAAGTATTTCTTTTCCTATGCAAAATCAAAGTCGAGAACAACAACCAGTATTGGGCCCCTACTTAAACGGGATGGGTCCTACACAGATGACAGCAAGGAAATGAGTGAGTTACTTAAATCCCAGTATGACTCAGTCTTTAGCGAGCCACTAACCAGACTGAAAATCGAAAACCTAAATGATTTTTTTATGAGAGTGCCACAGAACTTGACAGACACATGCCTTTCTGACATCACCACGACGCCAAATGACTTCGAAAAGGCAATAAATGACATGCCCATGCACTCCGCTCCAGGCCCAGACTCATTAAACTCCGTGTTCATCAAGAACTGCAAGAAGCCCCTATCACATGCTTTTACCATCCTATGGAGAGGGAGCATGGACACTGGGATCGTCCCGCAGCTACTAAAAACAACAGACATAGCCCCGCTCCACAAAGGGGGCAGTAAAGCAATAGCAAAGAACTACAGACCAATTGTGCTAACGTCCCATATCATAAAAATCTTTGAAAGGGTTCTAAGAAGCAAGATCGCCACCCATCTTGATACCCATCAATTGCACAACCCAGGACAGCATGGGTTTAGAGCAGGCCGCTCCTGTCTGTCCCAACTACTGGACCACTACGACAAGGTCCCGGATGCTCTAGAAGATAAACAGAATGCAGATGTTATATACACAGATTTTGCAAAAGCCTTTGACAAGTGTGACCATGGTGTAATAGCACACAAAATGCGTGATAAAGGAATAACAGGAAAAGTTGTTAGATGGATCTATAATTTCCTAACATGTAGAACACAAAGAGTAGTAGTCAACAGAGTAAAGTCTGAGGCAGCTACTGTGAAAAGCTGTGTTCCACAAGGCACAGTACTTGCTCCCATCCTATTCCTCATCCTCATATCAGACATTGACAGGGATATAAACCACAGTGCTGTGTCTTCCTTTGCAGATGACACCCGAATCTGTATGACAGTGTCCACCGTTGAAGACACTGCAAGACTCCAAGCAGACATAAACCAAATCTTTAAATGGGCTGCAGAAAACAATATGAAGTTCAATGATGAGAAATTTCAATTACTCAGATACGGAAAACGTGAAGAAATTATAATCTCATCAGAGTACAAAACTAATTCCAACCACACAATAGAGCGAAAAACTAATGTCAAAGACCTGGGAGTGATCATGTCAGAGGATCTCACCTTCAAGGACCATAACAATGTAGCAATTGCATCTGCTCGAAAAATGACAGGATGGATAATGAGAACCTTCAAAACCAGGGATGCCAAGCCCATGTTGACACTTTACAGATCGCTTGTTCTATCTAGGCTGGAATATTGCAGCACACTAACTGCACCTTTCAAGGCGGGTGAAATTGCTGACCTTGAAAATGTGCAGAGAACCTTCACCGCACGCATAAGTGCGATAAACCACCTCAACTACTGGGAATGCTTGAAGTTCCTAAACCTGTACTCTCTAGAACGCAGGCGGGAGAGATACATTATTATATACACATGGAAAATTCTCGAGGGATTAGTACCAAACTTGCACACGAAAATCACTCCCTACGAAAGCAAAAGACTCGGCAGGCGATGTAACATCCCCCCAATGAAGAGCAGGGGTGCCACTAGCACGTTGAGGGACAACACAATAAGTGTGAGGGGCCCAAGATTGTTCAACTGCTTCCCAGCATACATCAGGGGGATTACCAACAAGCCCCTGGCTGTCTTCAAGCAGGCACTGGACAGGCACCTCAAGTCGGTACCTGATCAGCCGGGCTGTGGTTCGTATGTTGGACTGCATGCGGCCAGCAGTAACAGCCTGGTTGATAAGGCTCTGGTCCAACAGGAGGCCTG
Organism: Cherax destructor; assembly: GCA_009830355.1. NCBI lineage: Eukaryota > Metazoa > Arthropoda > Malacostraca > Decapoda > Parastacidae > Cherax > Cherax destructor. The sequence goes on along the minus strand of WNWK01014421.1, from coordinate 13,732 downwards.
GTCACAGACCGGGTTGCGGGGGCGTTGACCCCTGGAATTCTCTCCAGGTAGACTCCAGGTAACTTGGAAAATATTGAAATTGAGCAATCAGAGACGGGAGATAGAAATGTGGAAAACGAGGTATTAAGAACTTGGAATACTATTCTACAAAATTGTGTCTGACTAAAGAACCTTGCAACAACATTACTATCCGTTTTTTCATCTACTTATTCTTGTGAATGATTGTTTTCAGTGATGAACTTTATTAAGTCTGGTAATATTAGTAACCTTACTGATGAACTAGTAGCGCTGTTTATCTCTCAAGGTTACACAATATAAGATCATTCGTCACCCAGCCTTGGTGGGGTGAGGTGGTTCTCTGCGCTGGTGCTGACCCCTGGTGACGCTCTGAGCCAACTTGGTTTTCAGTCAACAATGGTGTTGGCCGACAGATGAAGAGTAAATACTGTCTGTATCGACATGGTCACAGGAGTACTGCAGCCTGCTAAGGCAGCCACTGTTCTTCCAGGCATCCTGAAGGACGTGTACAATATTGAGGTGACTGATTGGTACCGCGTGGCAATGAACGGCATTACTAGGGTGTTTGTGAAACTCCTTACAGCTGATGTTTATGAGAGGTTGGTCGACCGGCATCAGGATCGGGTGTATACTGTGCGCACCGGCCTACAAGTGAGATTGAAGGATGTTTCAAGGACCTACACTTGGGTTAAGATCAAGAACGTGCCATTCGAGTCTGACCAGATGGACATCAGCAAGGTTTTCAGCGACTACGGAACGATACATGCTGTAACAGCAGGGACGTGGAGTGAGGGGCCCATGGTGGGCCTGTTTGAGGGGTCCTTCTCACTGAAGATGACACTTCGGAGACCGATTCCCTCATATGTCATCCTGCCTGAGTTCCGCACACAAGCTTACGTGACTTATGTGGGACAACAAAGAACGTGCAGGCTGTGTGGGGCTTACGGTCACATAGCCGCAGAATGCATGAGGCAATCACATCAGAGGACGGATGCAGGACAATGGGGGCAGATGGCACAAGAGGAGCATCAAAATAACGAGGAAACGGTCGCCACGGAGAGGCGTACAAGGTTGTGGAGTGAAATAGTGGAGGACCCTGAGGAGAGATGTCATACATTGCCTCAGGGGTCTGGGCAGAAGGCGGTTTCTGATGGATGTGGTGATGCAGATGGCGTGAGACAGGAGGAGCCACTGGAGGAGGTGTTGCAAGGCTTATTGGAGGACCCTTTGCCTGTATTAAGTGGGGAGGTGAGTGCTGAATTGGATGAGGCAGTGAAGCTGGTGGAAAGTATGGTCCAGGAAGACACAGGGAAGGGATTCATGGAGACTGAGCAGGTGACAGTGGAGGTGCATCGCTCAGCAGAGGAGAGTAGTATGCAAGTGGTGACCGGGACTCAAAAGAGGTCGGGTACAATTTTGGATAGTGATGACGTACTAACTCCTGCACAGAGGACGTGTAAAAAACCTTTCGTGAATGTTGCGAGGAAGGATTTAGACTTGATGAAGGATAAGGGGAAGGACAGGGGTGGGAAAATAACGAGTAAAGCGGGTAGTAAGGGGAAGGCTTCTTCACAGCATCCACCGAGGTCGAAGGACAAACCCTCACAAGTGATTTCCAGTGTTTAACTATAAATGTGAATGGATTATGGGATGAAATTAAACGAGCATGGGTGGAGGGTACATTACGTAGGTATGGAGTGACTGTAGCAGTCATACAGGAACACAACTTTAGGTGTGGAAGGGAGCTGAGTTTGAAAGGATACAGAGTATATGTGGGGTCATCAGGGAAATTAAAGGGTGGGTCAGCAGTGGCAGTGGCGGAGTCCAGCCCTTTTCGACTAATGGCATGGGAGGAATGCGGGGGGGGGGTAGGATTGTCAGGGTGGAAGGGGATTGGGGTGGGTTTCGCGTCTGTTTTATGGGGGTGTACATGCCAGCTGACAGGTCGGGGAAGGTAAAGAAGGAATTTGTGCGGGACTCAATGGTGTTTGTGTTTAGGGATTTGCCGGGTGTGGCAGTTGAAGGTGGAGATTACAACTGCATGATCAGAAGGAAGGATGTGGAGCCTAGGGGTGTGGGTTGCATGTTGGTGGAGCTGAGGGACTTGTTGGGGAGTGTGGGAGTGAGGGATGTCATTGGGGTGGGGGATGTGGATGAGCACACTTTTGTGAGGCGGGGATACGGGGCTAGGCTAGATAGGATGTATGTTTCGGGGCGTGTGCAAGTGGGAAGGGTTCGTACAGTGGATGTGGGGTTTTCTGACCATAGGGGAGTGTTGGTGGAGGTGGATTGGTTGGGGGTAGCGAAACAATATAAAAGCTATTGGAAGTTGAATACTAGACTGTTGTCAGGAGTAGAGCAGAGGGAGGCTTTTGCGAGCTGGTAGGGGGGGGGAGACGCGGAAGGGAGGGGGAAATTTAGTGGAATGGTGGGCACAGGAGGGAAAGCAGCTCATCCGGCAGTATTATCAGAGGTTGGGAAGGGAGGAGGCGGCATGGAGGTACGGGTTGCAAAATTATATTGAGGGGTTGTTGCAGGACTGTCATGACAGAGGGGGTTATAAGGTGACAGGGGAGATTAGGCAGTTGAAGGAGCAATTAGGGGATATTCAGAATGAAAGATTCGGGGCTTGCAGGATGAAAGCTGGGTTGGAGGAGGTTCTGTGGGGGGATAAACCCTCAAGGTATGTATTGGGGAGGTGCAGAGCACATAGGGAGGCAATTTCAGTGGAGTGTTTTGAGGTGGATGAGAACCTAGGGAGATATGAGAGGGGAACATGGATAAGGGGTACGGAAGCAATGGGGGTGTATGCTGATAAATGGTTTGCCAAATATTTGGAAAAAGTAGAGATAACGGGAGTGGAGGGGATGTTGCTACAGAGAGGGGTTAAGGAGAGGATGGGGAGGAGGACAGGAGGGGGGTGGAGGGGGAGATACGGGAGGATGAGGTGTGGGAGGCGGTGGATGGTCTCAGCAAAGGGAAGGCACCAGGAATAGATGGGATTGCAAATGAATTTTACAGGGAGAACTGGGGTGCTTTGTGGGAATGTGTCACTGGGGTGATGAACTGTATGAAGGTGGGAGGGGTGTGATGGGGAGGGAAATGGGTATGGGGGTGGTGGATTTGGTGAAGAAGGGGAAGGCGGGGAACATGGTCTGTAATTACAGGCCATTGATGTTAATGAATGCTGACTATAAAATATTCGCAAAGATTTTGGGTAACAGATTAAAACGGGTGGTGGAGAGAGTGATTGAAGAGGGGCAGAGGGGAATACCGGGCAGGGGAGTGACCAGGGGGCAGGAAAGGATTAAGGGGTTTATAGATAGGTGTGGGGGGGAGTGTTGACTTTGGACTGGAGGGGGGCTTACGACAGTGTGAATAGGGATGTGCTGCTAGAGATTATGCGACGACAGGGATTTGGGGGGAAGTGGTTAAATGGGTATGGTCTTTGTATGGGGGGCGAGCGTAAGGATTCAGGTGAATGGAAGGTTAGGGAGCGTGGTAAAGATGAACAGAGGACTGCGGCAGGGTTGTTCCCTGTCGCAAATTCTGTTCGCCTGTCTGCAGGACCCGTTTTACAGGTTAATGGGAAAGGGGATAGGGAGGGACGGGGTAGTGGAGGTGGGAGGACAAGCGGGCATCGTGGGGTATGTGGATGACACTACGGTGCTTGTGGGTAGTAGGAAGGACTTAGAGTGGGTGGGGAGGGCTCTTAGGTTGTTTTGTTCGGCGACAGGAATGAGGGTGAACGAAGGATAGTCGAAGTTGATGGAGGTGGGGAAATGGGTGGGCGGGAGATTGGCACGAGGGTTTGGGTGGCCCATCGTGGATAGCGTCAAAATATGTGGGATCATATTCATGAGGGAGGGGGCCATGGCTAGGGAAGTAAATTCGTGTAGGGTCGTGCAGGGGGCGAAGGATCGTATTAATAGTTGGAGGGCGGGGGACCTGACCTTGGGGCAGAGGGTGATTGTTGTAAACAGCTTGGTTTATAGTAGATTGTGGCATTTGGCAGTTGTGTATCCATTAAGGACAGAGGATGTGAGGGAGCTGGAGGGTAGGGTGTATCGGTACATATGGGCGGGTGGGCGCCATTGGCTTAGGAAGGAAATTGTGCGAAACAGCGTCAGGCGGGGAGGTTTAGGGTTGATTTGGGTGGAACGTAGACTTATATGTGCCTTTGTTAGAAGATGCATGGTGAGAAGGGGGGGGTGGAGAGGATGGGGTGGGGGGGTGCTGAGGGAGGTTGGGGAGTGGTGGTGGGGGAAAGACTTGTCTTATTGCAGGGATATGTTGAGAAATTTGATGGTGATGGCGGAACCTCACAAACTACGGACAGATGTAATGGTACGAGTGAGGAATGGGAAAGAGGTGGTGGAGGGAGCGGCGGTGTACCCCACATATGACTAGAGAAGCATTTGGGAGGGGTTCAGGGAATTAAGGTTGAGGGAAAGGGACAGGGAACATATGTACAGATTCATGCATGGAGCGGTGGCTTCGCAGGCAATTCTATTCAACATGGGTTTAGTGCAGAATGGTAGGTGTGAGAAGTGTGGCGTGATGGAGACGGCATTGCATGTGGTGTATTTTTGCGAAGCATTGGGGGAGGTGAGGGAATGGTTGGGTGGAATCATTCGTGGGTTGGGAGGTGGTGGCGTTTCGATGCTAAGAGCAATATACCTAGATATAGGGGGAGTGGGGCATAGAGAAAGGAGGGGGATTATGTATTGTATGGTAGATTACGTGTGTGGAGCATGGAGATTACGGGAGAAGAGTAACTGGGAGAGGATGAGGGCTTTGGTGGCATGCATGTATCGCACCAAGTGTAGGAATAGGGTGGTGTATGGTAGGGGATGGGAGTCGGCTTTTGCGGTGGGGTACAGGAACATGAGTATGGGGATCTATGGGGGAGTCTTACAAGGGGGCTGGACGTCCAGGCTACAGGTGGAGTGGGTGGCTAACAGGGGTGAATGCTTCGGGGGATAGGTGAAATAGAGGTGTGTGTGGGGTTTGGACGGGGGGGGCCGATAGTGGGCACGGAGGACTACTAACACCTGACTCGGGTGGGGACGTATGACTAGAGCAGAGGAAAGTATGCAAGGAGAAATGGGGTTGAAAACGGGGGGAGTCAGTAAGGGGATAGTGAGGGTTTGTCCTGTCCTGTGCATTTCACTTGGTGTGAGGAGGTTGTTTAAATACGGTATAGCAGCGTTCCTATGGTATGGGACGATGGAGTGCATTATGAGTGGTTGCATATGTGCATCTGATGTCATATCAATGTTATGAAAAACAGAGTTACGGTGGTGTTACTATGAGATATCTGTGCACGATTAGGTGTTTTGTTAGATGATGGGTTTGTTTCGGCAATTTTTAAAGTCTAAATCTGTATGTAATTGTGATGACTTTGATATGAGGAATAAGAATGATTCTGGCATTTGTGTACTTGGTGTTTCTTGAAGATGTGTAATATTTTACTTAATATTTGTGTGTTGTATTATGTGAGCCATAATTATGTATTGTATGTAATATGTCATTTTTGTGTGTGGTGCTGTTCAGTGGTTCTTAGTGTTATTATTGATACGGGGTGTCGGTAGGGAATCTACCGTAATAGAGTTATAATTTATGTGTCCACTACAATGCTAGAGGAAAGTGGTTTCAGGGGAAGGGGGGGGGTACATATATTTATTATAACTTGTACATATTGGAATGTACATGTGTGCATTCATTATTGACTATTATATGTTTTGTTTTGTGCATAGACAGTACGTAAGAAAAAATCATGATTTGGAAATATCTTTGGTCTCCTAAAAAATCAATATATGTGATGGCATTTCTAGGGTATGTATTGGTAAAGGATTTATTGACGATGGACATGGCTCAAGTGTTACATTCTGGATTTGTATGTACATTGTTTTGAACCCTTGATCATGAGCATGGGGTTTATGTAGTGTGGGGGAGGGTTTGTAGGGAAGACAAGAGGGTATTTCATGATATGTATTAATCAGTTACATTACCTGGAGTCTACCTGGAGAGAATTCCAGGGGTCAACGCCCCCGCGGCCCGGTCCGTGACCAGGCCTCATGTTGGACCAGAGCCTGATCAACCAGGCTGTTACTGCTGGCCGCACGCAGTCCAATGTACGAACCACAGCCTGGCTGGTCAGGTACCGACTTGAGGTGCCTGTCCAGTGCCTGCTTGAAGACAGCCAGGGGCTTGTTGGTAATCCCCCTGATGTATGCTGGGAGGCAGTTTAACAATCTTGGGCCCCTGACACTTATTGTGATGTCCCTCAACGTGCTAGTGGTACCCCTGCTCTTCATTGGGGGGATGTTACATCGCCTGCCGAGTCTTTTGCTTTCATAGGGAGTGATTTTCGTGTGCAAGTTTGGTACTAATCCCTCGAGAATTTTCCATGTGTATATAATAATGTATCTATCCCGCCTGCATTCTAGGGAGTACAGGTTTAGGAACTTCAAGCGTTCCCAGTAATTGAGGTGGTTTATCGCAGTTATGAGTGCCGTGAAGGTTCTCTGCACATTTTCAAGGTCAGCAATTTCACCCGCCTTGAAAGGTGCAGTTAGTGTGCAGCAATATTCCAGCCTAGATAGAACAAGCGATCTGTAAAGTGTCAACATGGGCTTGGCATCCCTGGTTTTGAAGGTTCTCATTATCAATCCTGTCATTTTTCTAGCAGATGCAATTGCTACATTGTTATGGTCCTTGAAGGTGAGATCCTCTGACATGATCACTCCCAGGTCTTTGACATTAGTTTTTCGCTCTATTGTGTGGTTGGAATTAGTTTTGTACTTTGATGAGATTTTAATTTCCTCACGTTTTCCGTATCTGAGTAATTGAAATTTCTCATCATTGAACTTCATATTGTTTTCTGCAGCCCATTTAAAGATTTGGTTTATGTCTGCTTGGAGTCTTGCAGTGTCTTCAACGGTGGACACTGTCATACAGATTCGGGTGTCATCTGCAAAGGAAGACACGGCACTGTGGCTTATATCCCTGTCTATGTCCGATATAAGGATGAGGAACAGGATGGGAGCGAGTACTGTGCCTTGTGGAACAGAGCTTTTCACAGTAGCTGTCTCAGACTTTACTCTGTTGACTACTACTCTTTGTGTTCTATTTGTTAGGAAATTATAGATCCATCTACCAACATTTCCTGTTATTCCTTTATCACGCATTTTGTCAAAGGCTTTTGCAAAGTCTGTGTATATAACATCTGCATTCTGTTTGTCTTCTAGAGCATAGACTTTTCCTATGTGGCTGTTTTTGGTTAGTTGTTGTTGTTCTTTTGGATTTTCAAAGTACGTATACTATTGTAATGTTTTATTTGTGCATAATGACTTAAAAAAAAAAATATATATATATATATATAAGACTGATATTATCTGTCGTCAGTGATGCACCACCACAAGTCATCAGTGATGCACCACCACAAGTTGTCAGTGATGCACCACCACAACTCATCAGTGATGCACCACCACAAGTCGTCAGTGATGCACCACCACAAGTCATCAGTGATGCACCACCACAAATCATCATTGATGCACCACCACAAGTCGTAAGTGATGCACCACCACAAGTCATCAGTGATGCAGCACCACAAGTCGTCAGTGATGCATCACCACAAGTCGTCAGTGATGCAGCACCACAAGTCATCAGTGATGCACCACCACAAGTCGTCAGTGATGCACCACCACAAGTCATCAGTGATGCACCACCACAAGTCGTCAGTGATGCACCACCACAAGTCATCAGTGATGCACCACCACAAGTCATCAGTGATGCAGCACCACAAGTCGTCAGTGATGCACCACCACAAGTCGTCAGTGATGCACCACCACAAGTCATCAGTGATGCACCACCACAAGTCGTCAGTGATGCCCACCACAAGTCATCAGTGATGCACCACCACAAGTCGTCAGTGATGCACCACCACAAGTCATCAGTGATGCACCACCACAAGTCGTCAGTGATGCACCACCACAAGTCATCAGTGATGCAGCACCACAAGTCATCATTGATGCACCACCACAAGTCATCAGTGATGCACCACCACAAGTCATCAGTGATGCACCATCGTCAGTGATGACCACAAGTCATCAGTGATGCACCACCACAAGTCGTCAGTGATGCACCACCACAAGTCATCAGTGATGCACCACCACAAGTCATCAGTGATGCACCACCACAAGTCGTCAGTGATGCACCACCACAAGTCATCAGTGATGCAGCACCACAAGTCGTCAGTGATGCAGCACCACAAGTCGTCAGTGATGCACCACCACAAATCATCAGTGATGCACCACCGCAAGTCTCATTGATGCTAAATAAATAAAAGTTCCACAATTTTTCTCTCTCAAGTTTTGATTTGATGTTTTCTGCTAAAATGGTAAATATTCAATTTTGTTTAATATATTTAGTTTTGTAGGTAAAATAATTATACTGTATTTTTTCTGTGATTTTTATGTATCATTCTTAAGGGATTAAAACTCAATAAAATATTATCTTTAATTTTATATCATTTTGTTGTGTTTTAGTCAAGTTAAACAATTATGTCATAGAGAATTGTAATGTATTTGAAAAACAGGAAAAACCTAATTGATCTAATAAATAAATAAAATTATTGTTTACTCTTTTGCTGATGCTAAAAATAGCGTTTTTAAATTGTATGGATGTATATGGCAGCTAGAAATACATTTAAAGGCTCTTAAAAATTACCCACACTATCAACAGGGAAGAGCGACATTTAAGTAAAAATTCCGTCACAATATTTTCCATTCATTCAATATCATGGTTTACAAAATCATTCTTACAATATTCTCTGATTTTACCCATACTCTGGGATTTTTAATTATTTGAAAATTTTGTCACAATACTTAAAAGACACCAAATAATATGTTCCCATAAATTTTAGTTGGCACGTGAGAAGATTTCGTATAAAAGATTTGGCCGAATTTGGCCCACACACTTAAAAAGGTTGCCCCCCCCTGACCTAGACAATCCCACTTGAACCACAGGTCAAGTTGGGTCACGTGATATAATAAGTAGCAATACTTTTGAATGACTCAATGATACTTACATATATATATATATATATATATATATATATATATATATATATATATATATATATATATATATATATATATATATATATATATCAATGGTACAACAACAAGACATATATGTATATACAACTTCTCAATAGTTAAAATATAGAAAGGTGTTGAAAGATGCATAGGATAATTATACAATGATCAAATATCTTCGTTTCAGCTAATAACGAAGATATTAGCATTGTAGTATTATAAAAAATGCTATAAATACTCGGTAGGTTGACATAGGCGAATAGGGGCAGCGGGTGTAAGGTGACTAACACTCAGGTACCTATTTACTGCTAGGTGAATAAGGGTAGGAGGTGTAAGGAAACTAACACCCAGGTACCTACTAACTGTTAGAGAAACAATTCTGTGCTTACACTGAGAAATGATATATGAGTACAAATGTCAAACATTTGCTAATGAACTGACAGTATAAACAATTACTCAACTGCAGATGAGAAAACCTGACACAACATTAATGGGAATGATGGAACTGCTTTTTTAATTTCAAAATATTGATGTTTCAAGCTTGAGGAGCCACTTATTAAAATGAATTTCAAATGTTCATCAGATAAATTTGTGCGATATTTGGAGTTAACATACTTCATTTTTGAAAATGTTTGTTCACAAAGGTACTGTTTAGGCTGTAAAGATATATAAAACTGGGTCAGATTTCCTTCTTTACACTCTACTTTCAGCATTTCATCTAATTTCCATTTGAAACTAACTTAGAAGTCTTTCAACATTGCTATCAAATGGATTCTGAAACTGCTTTATTTCATGTTTTTCCATCAAGATCAGAAAATCATTTCTGAAATTGTTTTTGCAAGTTATTGATGATTTCTGTTGCAAATGAAGAAGGAAACTCCGCTTCACTTTCTTCAAGAAATTTTTCAAAACATGAGAAATAAACCAAGTTATAAACTTTCACCCGTCATAATTCATAAATCAAACTTGTTTCAGCTTGCAACTTCAGGTTCAGTTGATTTATATGAATTGTCACGTCTGTAAAAAATGCCAAGTTCCAAAGGCATTCAGCGTTTGATAAAAGTGGTTCGGGTTGATTCTTTGTGAGAAATATATCAATTTCCTTTCTGAGCTGAAAGAACCGTGATAGAACCTTGCCACACCTAAGCCACCGAACTGCTGTATAGTAAGGCAAGTCAACCAACTCAGAATCAGTTTCACAAAATCACGAAACTGGCGATGATTAAGCCCGTGAGATCGAATGAAATTCACTGCTGAAACGACAGGTTTCAGAACGCAAGACATATCCACATATTTTCCCCACAATGCTGATGGATAACACAATGCAGAAATATGGTCTTTGGGAATCCACCATCCTCACAAACTTTTGTGATATGTCCAAGCAAAGCTTTCTTCACCCCACACATGGTCTTCCTCAATCAATTCTCAAGCATTACAGTTTATTTCACTCCAGGTTATATTCTAATACAGTTTTTTTCCAATTCTTTGTAGATGTCTTCTCTGGTTCCTGTGCTGTGCATGTTATGTATTGATGCTAATTCTTGTGTGACATTAAATTCATTGTCGACGCCACTGATGAATACCAGGAGTTGTGACGCGTCACTCATCATTTGTTTCATCAAGTGACAGAATAAAACTGAAAATTTTGTGCTCTGTCGGCAAATTTGACGAAATATATTGCTTCGTATATCCTCAGTTCTATGAGTTGATTTAAAATCTTTATTATGCAGCCCATACCCATCCTATGGGTGGTAGTCAAAAGATTACAGAGGTACATAATGGGTCCAGGGACTGGACCTCAAAGTTATGATAGCTGAACTAGTTACAAAGGTAATGAACTCAGGTAGATCTGGTCACAATCATGACAAGTTACAAAGTATCAAAACTTTGGGGCCCAGTCTCTGGACGCATTATGTACCTCTGTAATCTCAATTCTATGAGCAACAGTATTTGGCGCAAGACTGAGGATTTTGAACAGATTTGCTTTTTCTGGATATAACTCTGCCACAGCTCCCATCATACACTCTTTGATCAGCTCTCCATCAATGAATGGCATTCCTCTCTTAGCTATCGCATAAGTTACTTTGTAACTGTCCTGGTTAAAGCTTTATTTTCAACTTTCTTTCGTGATAAAAGCTGCGTTGCGAAAGCAACCTGCGTTGAATTGATTCAGTTTTGTTTCCGAACTCTGTGTTGCAGTGAACTGAGAATAACTTGATTTATGTTTGATCTCAGAGTGTCGACGTACATTGCACTCCTTCAACACTGCAACAGTTTCGTGGCATACGACACACAAGGCTTTTATCATCTGCTTGTACTTCAGGTATTAAAATATTCTTGACAGGTGATGCACAGGTGACATGAAGCCAGAATGATCTCAGTGCAGTCGATAGGGTTTAAACCCCGTTAATCAACCATTAATGATCCTAATGTAGTAGATAGTCTTTCAACCCCATTAACCATCCATTAACGACCCTCGTGAAGTAGACAGACTTTAAACCACATTAAGAAACCATTAATGACCCTCGTGTAGTAGGTAGACTGTAAACCCCAAATTATACGCACATTAAAATATATTACGTACATTTAGAATAACCCAATGAAGTTAATATGACATATTTTAACCGAGGGCTGCCGGATTTAGCCTCATTAATAATAATAATAATAATAATTATTATTATTATTATTATCGTTAAATCAAAAGCCTTAAACCTGTAAGGGTCGAACACCGTGTAGAAGGCCGCTTTGCCTTTCTGGTGTTCAAATGCTTGCGCCGAGGCCCACTACAACATGGCCATGGATCTGGTGTGTTTGGGACACATAATATAACATTATTAACGAGAGAATAAAACTGTGGTAGTTTACATAAAAGAAATAAAAGTAATATTGGAAGCTGGCGAGGTTGACTAGGTGGAGGCATTGCGGAGGCTGTTCCATCGACCAGGCTGCTGCACCTGGCCCGCCCCGCCCGCCCCGCCCGCCCCGAAGCCATACTAAACTCCCAGAGAAAACTTGCTGCATTTTGGAAACCCAGATGATAGCGCAGCGCTATCCAGTAGCAGCCGGCTGGCCGCCCCTCCCGCACCCCCTACCCCTGCGCATGTGCACTCGTATATACCTAGCCCACCTCCACGCATGTGCACTCGTGTGTATCTACCCCCTCTCCACTCATGTGCACTCATATAAACCTAGCCCATCTCCACGCTTGCGCCCTAGTGTATACAAAGAATGTACAGAGAACTTTCACTGCATAAGTTCAGTAAAGCACCTTAATTACTGGAAACATGTGGAGTCTTCACCTGTACTCCTTGGAGCACAGAAGAGAAAGATATATCGTAATTTACATCTGGAAAATCCTAGAGGGACTAGTCCCAAATCTACACACAGAAATCCCTCCCTACGAATACAAAAGTCTCGGCAGACGGTGCGACATCCTCCCAATGATGAAGAATTAGACACATATGCAACATCTGGTTATCTTCATTTGTAGACGTTTCGCCCTCCAGTGGCTTTATCAATACAAATTCTAGGACATAATATGAAGACTGTAGAACTATATACAAAGGACGAGGTAATTAGTCCGTCAGCCTTGGAGTTGGTGAAGAGCACCGTAGTCTGGAGCATAGGCAGGAAGACTGGCGCTTATATACTGGCGTAGACGAAGACATTGTCACTGATAGACGGAATTCCCCAGTGGGAATAGATCAGACCCGACGAATGGGTCTATGGAGATGTCCTCTGAACCAAGATTCCATAATGTTGCTGTGTGTATCAAGGTGTACATGAATGGTATATTATACAGACAAGATGAAGAATTACACACATGTAAAATATCTGGGTATCTTTATCTGTAGACGTTTCGCCCTCCAGTGGCTTTATCAATACAAATTCAAGAACATAATGTAAAGATTGTAGAACTATATATGACCTACTTCCACTGAGGAATCCCGCCCACCAGTGGCAGTGCCTTCGTCTGCTACACGTCCCTCACCTGGCGCCAGTATATAAGCGCCAATCGCCATGACTGTGCTTCAGACTTCACGACTACGGTGCCCTTCACCAACTCCATAGCTCAGGGACTAATTACATCATCTTTTGTAAATATTTCTACTGTCTTCCAATTATGTTTTTGAATTTGCATTGATAAAGCCACTTGATGGCGAAACGTCTATATATAAAGATACCCAGAAGTTGTATATATGTGTAATTCTTCATTTTGTCGGTGCTGTATACCATTCATTTACAACCCTGAAGCATCCTCCAGGTAGGCAGTAACCCTCCACCCTGGCGTACTTGTATATACCTAGACCCTCCTCGCATGCGTAGTCGTGTATACCTAGCCACCATCTAAGTATACGTGCTTGTATATACCAAGCTTCTATACGCACCTGTATTTGTATATATACCTAACCCACCTTCACACAAGTGTACTCACATATACCTAGCCCACCTTCACACAAGTGTACTCGTATATACCTAGCCCACCTTCACACATGTGTACTCGTATATACCTAGCCAATCCATTCATGCGCCCTCGAACATACCCATCATCTACACAAGATCACTCTCATCTACACAAGATCACTCTCATCTACACAAGATACTTATCT